>SNQJ01S0012466.1:50825-82633 GCA_010110895.2 Picea sitchensis
AACTAAGACAAGCAAACTATGATTAAGAACTAGAATTAAATCTATCCATCCATCAAAGATCCCTGTCAAAGGAAACCCAAATAAAGCTTTGTTTTATTCTAAAAACTTTGTTTTAAACTTGACTATAAGATCATAAATAAAAGCGTAATCTGATATCTAAATGCATATGGGGTTAGTCTAGAGACTTGCAAGTCTATTCCTAGACTACAAAACTAATTCATGCTAACATAACCCATCACACTAACCTGCAAAAGAACAATAAAACAATTAAATCACAACTAGCTAATTAAAACATGCATGTACAGGAAATAAAAGACAATTTAAATTATAAAATGTATAAACAACACACTGATCATCACCAGACTGCTAGTGGGCCCCCCAACAAGTCGTGGCTACCTTCTACAATTACACCATGAACTTCAGCAGGCCGAATTCACCATGAAAGTTAAAAACGCAGTTCTGGCACTATTGTGGCAATGTGAAAAATCAAAAACTGAGTACAACGAGTTTATCTCCAATATGATGGCTATTATAATTTCTTAACAATCTAATGACCATCCTGGTAGTATTTATAGGTTTACAAACCAAGTGGTCGACCACAGGAGGTTCGAACCACCTCTAAATTCGGCAAAATACAATAAATGCAGCCATACCTAACAAAACGGAGGAAGTCAATAATCACCCTCTTTGGACAACTGAAATTGAGTTGTCTTGAGATTAGTAGTTGGAGGGGGTGATGATAAACAAAACCCACGTGCTCGATTTGTCCTTCACTGGCCACCAATACCATAACCACCAACTCGCCTTGCGTTTTTGTGCAATACTGGGTGGTGGAACGAGTGTCAGATCGGGTACCGGAACGAGTGTTGGATCAAGTGTCGGATCAAGAAACATGGTGTGTTTTTCCCTGTAACAGCAGAAAAACATGAATTAAATCTTGGAAGAATAAAAATATGATAAATTAAACTTGATTTAATCATAAAACACGAATTACACGTACATTACGCTGATTATACCATTTTATCATAAAATTATTCAAAAAACTCCTTTGAAAGATAAAAAGCGCATATGTGCATATGGAAAAAAGTGTATAATAACGTCATGAAAATGATCATATCTTGGGCCCAACAATGTTCACTCCTTGCACTTGTTTTTCCAAAGCTTCACGCTATCTCTTCTGATCTTCTAAGTCAGAAACAACCCTGCCTTCACACTCCTTGTGGGCACTGTGCACTCCTTGCACTAGAGTTTTAGAAGAGAAACAATTGAAACATATGCAACATCAAAGGTTCACGCCCTTAATCATGAAATACACACTCAGGCATATAAAACATAGGAAACATAAAACATAACATGTACTCAATGAACTCAGAGACAAAGAACACCATTCATTTGGAATCAAACCTATATTTTTGTATTCATTCAAAAAAATATGTACATGAGTTCTTGCAGTGCTCTGCTCTTTCTCCATAACTCTTAGCAACAAAAACTTTTTTCAATGACTTTCAACGGCCTTAACAATACGATTCAACAACCTCATTTGGGCAAAGATTACATATACTTATACACGAGGGGCCTCTCGAGCCTTCCCTCCAACCTACTCAAATGTTATCCTATCACAATTAAGACATTCTCCTACTTAGCCTTATTACAATAAATGGAAATTATGCTCGGATATGATTTGATGATCAGTGTCTATACAATCCTATCTTGCATTAAACAAAATATAATCTCCTGGATTGTTTACAATGATTTCAGCCTCAAAACATTTAAAAAGGTATTTAATTACAACGCTTTCAAAATTTCAAATGATGTGCCCTCCTTGGGATTAAAACCAATTTGAAAAACGTGCGCTGGATGTTGAGTTGTTTTCATGTGTATTATTTGAATGTTGATGGTGATGCTCCTGCATCAGATAGGAACAAAGTTTTTAGAGATTTTAAAGTGGGAGAACACATGTTCTTAAAAGTAAAGGCAAAAAGAAGTTCGTTAAGATTAGGAAGTTGCCCAAAGTTGGCAGCAAAATATTGTGGGTTTTTTTAAATATTAGAAAAGATAGGGCCAATTGCATACATGTTATCTTTGCCTATATCCATGAGAGTGAATAATGTATTTCATGTGTCATTGTTAAAGAAATATGTACTTGATCATCACCACGTAATTTATTGGAATGTGATCCAGGTGGAGCACGAATTAGATTTTCATGTGGAACCAATACGCATCCTGGATCGGAAATTCAAAGTGCTTAGGAAAAAAGTCATAGGGTTGGTAAATGTTAAATGGACCTGCTACGGTACTGAAGATGCTACATGGGAGCATGAAGAAAACATGCGGGCAAAATACCCACAATTTTTTTACAATTCTGAGGAGGACATAATGCAAGAATCTATTTTGAGCAACTAGAGTTCTGGAACCACATCTCAGAGTCCTGGCCAAATACGTTGGGGACCTTGATAAATGAATGACACATTCCTTGGGTTAGCCCATATAAACATATGGTACATCCCTTGGGTATCCCTGATAAATGAATGGTGCATTCCTTGGGTCGACGAGTTGAGAGGAACATGAAATTTTGGTTGGAGTTGTTGTTGGAGTTCTTAAATTGCAGAAATTTTATTTCTAAGCATTGTGATGTAAATTTGAACATATGTATATCAACATAGAATGCACTGAGGACGATGCATAATTGTAGGGGAGGGGAAATTTAACATCCCCATTATAATCCTCGGTTTGATTAATGCTTATGTAGATATAATATGTGGCTACGGCCAAGCGATGTAATATGCAAATTGTATTTCAATGTTTTAATAATAAAATGTGATGCCAGCTGCTAAGGGGACATTGACAAGAGATGGGATTGAATTAATCCACAAAAAATGGAAGTGTCTAGGATAATCACCAAGAGGGGTCCAAGGGGGGAATTACCCATGTTTATGGATTTAACCAGTTTTCCTAAATCTGTTATCATATATGAACCTTCCCATTTCTGATTGAGTTCTTCCAAAGAAAATCATTGAATACATGTAAGAGGGTGGGTGTGAGTGGTCACATCCTGAAGTTACTAGGCACATGGGGATTGAGTACAATCAACTTTGGGAAGAGTGTGAGTCAAAAAAAACAAACGAAAGGGAGGAATTTTGTATGGGTTGAGACAAAAGTAACAACAGTTCAAACAATGGAGAAGTAAGAAAAGTTTGTGCATGGGAAGGGGACAGAGGAGAAAGAAAACATAGTTGGAAGTCGATGCATCCATGGAGGGAGAATTCTAGAGAAAGATGGAGCGTAATTGGAGTTGGAGAACTGAAGAACCAGGTTGTCAGGCTCGAAGAGTGAACTCCTTGGTGAGTTTCACTAAAACAACAAGTGTTGTTGTTGGTTTGCTGATAATTTTCCTAGAAGCAGTTTCCCTTGAGTTCCTAGTTGAGAGATTCCTAGCTACATGTGCTAAAGAGACTTTGATAAATGAAGGGCTCATTCCTTGGTTTATCCTTGATAAACAGATGGTATATCCCTTGGGTTAACCTTGATAAAAGAATGGTGCATTCATTGGGTTGGAAAGATCAAGAGGAAGAGAGTTGGTGGAAAAATCAGGATAGTTGTAGGAAAATACCAGTTGGGTTGAGAGTTTTATGATTTGTGAATGGACTATGAGAGACCACCCTATTTTGTGGATTTCTAGCCTCAGATTGGGGGTGACCGGTTGTTAATAATTGGAACAATCAGTCTATAGTTGGGTGGAACGCCCGTCCCAAGTAGTTGGTTGCACAATTGTTGTGAAAAGATGAGTGTTTTATCTTGTTGTTATGTTAAATTATGTATTTAAGTGTTGTGCATGAACTCTGTGTATTTGGAAGTGATTTTTATGTTGTTGTAATGAGTTGTTTAACTACAATTCATGTTGATTATTAGCATGCTATAGATGCTTCTTTTTGTGGTTAAAGACAATAGCTAAATCTGTTTTAATTAGTAGATGTAAGCTACAAGAAATCGATTAACAATAAAAAAATTGCTTTAATTAGCAGAAGTTTCGTGTTATGTGTATTCGACATGTATCGTTGCTTAGCTGGAGGCTAGGTACATTACTAAAATGGTATCAGGGATGATAAAGAGAATTTTTTTATGTGACGTGATCAACCTTGGTGGTTGGGTACTTTACATCAGAAACGTAGTGATACCTTGATATTTGATCTACAGGAAGTGGGGGAGGACTCTCCACCCAACCCCTCAATCATCACGACTGAGAGCCCCAGAGCCCTCAATCCACTGCTGTCATTTCTTCTTATCCTTATCATCAAATTGCTCAAGAAAAATGAGATATCATTTTCTCCTTCTCCCCCCTCCTTCTATATAATCCATCCATTATAAAGAACTCGATCCCTAGGATCCACTTGTAATTCTTTATTATATTTTAGGGGTCTTCCATAAATTACCGTCACTTATTTTACCATTTTATTTTATTACCTCTACTATTTATTTAAGTACTTATTATATGATCCCTTTAGGATAATTACTATACTTTATTATTATTATTATTATTTATTAATTTAAATCATAATAAGATGGGGCATAATACCACAATTATGGAATTTGGGCACAAGATATGGAAACATTGTTGAATAATAAAGTGCTCTGGAAATTTACAAAGATTGTAGTTCTAGATCCGAAGGATGACTAGCAAAAATTTACCATCGATGGAAAGAAGGATGAGACTACATTTCCAAAGAGATTATCTTTCATACAAGTGGGGTCGACTGCTATCTGGAAGAATTTGATGACTTTGTTTGATCAAAACAACACAAGTCAAGGTATGCAGATTGAAAAAGAGTTGATAACTTTAGATTCTCTCTCTTTTGAAATAATTGAAGACTACTTGGCCTATGTGAAGAAACTTCAATGGAAATTGGGTGAATGCAAAAAAGATTTTTCCAAGAAATATCATTAGCTCATAGAGTTGATCCTAATGAATTTAAAGACACCCTATGATTTATTCTATTTGACGTTACATGCCAATTGGACCTCGATAAAATATGATGGTAATGATTATTCTTTATATGTTTTATTGATTATGGCACATGAAAAATTGTTTGATGAAGAGAAACGTAAGACCAAGAAATAGACCCATTTGTTGAAGGACAAAGGTCAACAAAATTATAGAGAAAGAGGTTGACAATGTAGTCAAGAGAAAGAATGTGATTGCATCAACCAAATTGTTAAGAAGAAGCATGGTGATCAGAGTTCAACTAAGAAAGGTAGAAAGAAAAACACTTGTTATTATTGCAAGAGATTGGGACATGTGGAGAAGGCTCACTAGCAAAATACCAAGGACCAGGAAGAGGAAGTGAAGAAGCTTGAAGGATATTTGTTAGCTATAAGATAGATCGACTTTTAGAACCAAACTTCAAAAGGTAGCATATATAACTATATGTTTTATGTTAGTGCTTCTCAGGCCTTGCATGCTCATAATTCTTAGAGTGAATGGATAGTTGACTCTTGTTTCACCCATCAAACAGCTAAAGATGATTATTTATTTTCTTCATTAAGTGAAGCTACAAAAAAAGAAATCTGTTTCGCAGATGATTATGCACTCACTATTGTTTTTGTTATGTAACATCCCCACTATAATCCCTAGTTTAATTAATGCATAATGTAGATATGAATGTGGATATGGCCAAGTGATGTAATATGCAGAATCTATTTTCTAATTTTTAATAAATATATTGTGATACCAGCAGCTAATAATATGGACATACATGGTGGCTAAGTTTTCCACAAGAGAAGAAAGTGTCTAAGAGGATCCCAAGGGGTAAATGGCTTATGGGTATTAATCCAAACCTAGTTTTTTTAAATTTTATTATCATTAGGGAAAACTTCTAATTTTTGTTTGAGTGTATGAGAGTCCAATCATTAAACTCACGTTAGAGGGTGGGTGTGAGAGTCGCATCCCATATTTATTGGAAAGCATGGGGCTGAAGAAATCAACATTGGGAAAAGTGAGTAGTCAATGGCCTTGGAGAAAAGAGAGGAAATTTGTATGGGGGTAATTAGGTAGTTTTTACACAATCAGTTGGGCATGAACAATAAGTAGGGAGTAGGAAAAAGAGCACCAGAGCTAGAGCAAGAAGGTAGGGAAAATTCAAGAGCATGGTGGAGCATATGGAGAGCATTTCATAGCTAGAAATTGAAGAGCCAAGTTGTCAGGCCTGAAGAGTGAACTCCTGAGTGAGTTTCACTGTAACAACAAGTGTTGTTGTTGGTCGTTGGTAGTTTTCCTGAAAGTGAGTTCCCTGAAGTTCCAAACATATATATTCCTAGTTGTTTGTTCCAGAGAGACTCTGATAAATGAGTGGGATGTCTGATGGACTGAGTGCAGTGAAAGGGTTCATTCCTTGGGTTGGGCAGGCCAAGGCGAAGAGAGCTGGAAGGAATTCAAGTTAGATGTAGGGAAATATCAATGAGTAGTGTGACAATGAGTTGTTAGTTGACTATGAGAGGCATCCTTCTTTTGTGGATTCCTATCCCCCGATCGGGGGTGACTTGTTGTTGATATTTAGAACAAAAAGTCTATGGTTTGGTGGAATGTCCTTCCCAAGTAGTTGGTTGCATAAATGTTTTATAAAAGATAAGTGTTTATTTATTTCTAAATTATCTGTTGAGTTTAATTGTTGTGCTTAACTCTATGTACGTGAATGTTTTATGGCTGTTGTGAATGAGTTATTTGTTGAATTCTTGTTCAGTTACAATGTTGTAGATGCATTTCATTATGGGTATCCAATTCTGGTTAAAAATGTTCTTAAAACATAACTAGTAATCTATAGCAAACGAGTTAAAAAGAAAACTTTGATTTTTATGTGTATTTTCGCAAAGAGCTCCCTAGTTGAGTTGGGGAACATTACATTATGGAATTAGAGCAATAGGTTGCAACACTGACATGTAAGAGCCTGCTATAGGACCACAAGAAGTTGTTTGATTAGATTTTTTCTTTTGGGTAAAAAATATTTTTTCATGGAACAACCTTGGAGAATTTTTTTTGTGGTTAAACACTATTGTGACAGTTATGGAAAACATGTTCAAGTAATTCTCCATGGACTTGGCCTTCCAACAAGCCATCATTCGCTTGATTTGGACATCTAGATGGGAATTTATTCCTTCCATAAGATCCATGCACAAGAGTGGTCGATTTAACCCACGATGGATTCTCAGTCGTTGATCTACGAGGGGTGTTATTTATTTCATCCCAAATGCATGGGGAGGAGTTTGAGTGAACAATTTATAAATAAAAGACAACCCTTTGTTACTTGTGCGTGAAGCATGGAGAGCCGCGAATTCCCATGGATCTCGCATGCAACATACCTTTTGGCCAAGGTAATCGATATCGATGGATCAAATTGGAGTTATTGTATGGAGGTTGGACGTGGTGGCTAGTGTCTCGGTGCCCCAGTGGACTCTCGTCAGGACTATTTGGTTGAAGTTTCATGCATTGTTCTGGTGGGATGCTGACTTGAGTCAGATCAGAGTTAGTTGGATGGCAGTTGCACATGGTGGTGTAGTAGACCACTGGGCCAGTGGACTGGATCGAGTCATAGTTGGTTCGCAATGTGTCCTGGTGGTTCGGTGGCCTGGTGCCCTGGTGTGGTATTAGTTCGCAATGTTGTATGGAGACAGTGGTCAGGTTGGTCAGTGCCCCAATGATCCGGTGGATTGGATCGAGATTGAAAGGACTTTTTGCAAGGCGAATGGAAGGTAGCACGGTAGGCTGGTGGCTCAGTTACCTAGAAAAAATATATGAGTGCCATAACAACAATAAAACAACCAAATTATCAGAAAATATGATGTTTTTGAAGGTCATTATTTTGCAGGGCCTTTTTGAGGGCCTAAACAATGTTTTTAGAAAACCAAATTTCACAGAACTGTGTACTTTTAATTAACATAATTTATTCTTCTAAAATGAAAGAGTTGGAGGAGAGCTTTCCAATGAGATATTCTAAGCACAAAACAGAGCTTGTATGAAGAAGTTACAACCCAAATAGTTGAAGGTAAAATGCAGTACCAGATTTCATTTAGAGGACATAACTCCTTGCTCGAAAGTTAGTTTGGGGCCTGTTATCCCCGATATCTAGGGATAACTAGGAGATCATGTCTCGAGGCCCACATGGTCCTAGACATGGAGTACCGAGAGCAGGAGTGACTTGAGAATGGCTGTGACATGGCACCAGAGCAGGAGGATTCTGAGAAATGCACTCTGAGGGGCCCATCTTTTCTCAAATGCCTTTGTCTCCGGTTGCCAAAGAAAGCAACCTCCATCACCACCGCCTGGGCTTGCATGGGAGAGGGCTCTTGCCCATGAGGTAATTGGTCCCAGGTATCATGGTATGTGTCAATTGATCGTTATAACCTTCTTTATATATGTATTAGACTCTTTCATTTCGGATGACTGCTGATCTTTACACTAACTACTTGACCATTGTTGGGGTGGTTGATTGGGTAACTTAGTAAGCCGATATTCATGGGTTTTTTTGGGTTTTGGTTAGCCACCATGGGGAATTTGAAGAGCCATCATCCACTCACATCATACCACCAATTTTTCATCTTACTTCCCACTCAATTATCCCATTCCACTTGTCCGGAAAATGGGTTGACCTATTTATAGTATTGCACTTTACCTTGTGGGAAGAAGGGCCAAAGGCCCAGGGGTAAAAGTAGTTGTAAAAGATAAAATCCTATAGGAAAAGAAAAACTCAAAAGAGCTACCAGGGATCCCCTAGAAGGTACAAAAGCCTCTCTTTATAAGAAATCTGGCACCCTAAGAAAATGATAAAATTAACAAATGCAAGACCTAACTAAGAGGATGGGAGGTCTCACTAGCCACCAGAATATGTCTATAGTATTTAGCAAGCATGACATCGCTTAATAACTGTCACCAAACTGTATGGACCTTTGTTTGCATGGACAAAGGAAAGGGGTCTCATCACTTGTTAAATCTTCTACTCTCAGTGGGGCATACTAAGCAGTAATCACACAAATTTCTCCGCCACCTGCCATGTTGTCCCTTCGCTACGAGATTGTAGTAAAAGTAGTACAAAGATAAGGTACAGGCTTGAAAATGCATCCATGATTCTGCACAACTCTCCTGCCAGGCACCCACGTATGCCACTCTTTGTCCGACTAATTATGACTAGACATCCTTAAAACCATATCACATTACACATGTAGTTTATAGATCCTTTAGAGGAAACTTTCCCATTTCCTCAGAGCAGCCCAATAGGTGGGTCCCATTATTTCCTACTTTGTATAGTAGATCGTTGTAATGTCTTTGAGCTTATTAGATATTTGTTAGGGATTTCATGCATAGCCATAAATCTAATGATGAGATATGATTTACATTAAGGGATGTCTAGGATTGGATGGTTTCCATGAGGTGTAGTTCCTTTGATGTGCGTGACCTCATGCCCTGCGGGATTGTGTACCTGTAGAGGGATCTAACATGGGGAGATGGGATTAGTTCTGGACTCCATGGGTCAAGAGCCTATTAGGATGGCTGTCGGGATGGCGAGGGCTGACAGACTTCAGGAGAGCCCCTGCACAAGAAGAAGGACACCCCATCGACGCCTTTATGTAGTTTTGACCCATGGGGACTCAGCCCTGCGTGATGGGATTATTAGTCTGGAGGATCACCGTGGATCACCTGTATGTAGCCCACCCATGCTTGAGCATGTGTTTGCTCTAGGCTCTTTGTTTGGCACGGTGGACAAGCTGCGTGGAGTGCCCAGAGGGCCAACGCTCTCCCTTCGATGCTGGATCATGCCCAAAAGGGCCAACTGCCTCCTAGGGGCCCCGGGACGCCCATTTTCTCAGCCATTTTGAGCATTTCATTTTAAAGGGACAAATGATTGAATATTGTAAATTCATCCTTGTCAACTGTTTTTAATGACCAAGTTTTAATCAAAGGTCATAAGAATCATATATAAAGGACGCTTTTTTGACCCCCATTTGATCTACAATACGTTCTGTTCTCTGGAGAGATACTTTTCTAGTCTTTTCTTGGCTATTCTTGTCTTTTGGAGTGAGGCGCAGCTTCTTGGAGGGTTATTCTTTGGCATGTGGTGCTAATAGCTATTTATCATTGGAAGGTTTACAACTAGGGTAAGGATTATGCTTCTTCCAAGGAATTTTAAGTATTTTTTCTGCAAAACTTTGAATGAATGGTTGTTGGATTAAATATCTTGGTAATGCATAGTTACATTTGTTATTATTTTTCTTAATCTTTGAAACCCTAGGGTTTCATCACACAAGTAGGTTGTGCCTACACCCATGGTAAAAAGCTTATAGCCATTTGATTAGAGTAGTTTTAGCCTAGCCATAGCTACACTAGACTTCATCTTTTCTTGAGTTAGCTTTGAACACAAAATGAAGAAAGAACCTAGTCTAATTCTGCTTTACATCTAGGGTTTTGACCTTAGGTTTTTGAAAAGCCTTGTCTCTAAACAACACTTTTCAGCCATAGGTTTGTATGTTTATTAGCTAGCCACAGTTTTCAAAGGGGAGTCTCAAGGAAGGAAGAGCAAGCATTAGGCCTAGCTTGCCACCTAAATAAGTCTTCTCTTCTTAGGGGTTTTGATTTGCGGTCTGCCATAAAAAGACTATCAAACCCTAACTCTTGTCCTTGAGTTTAAGTCTCTTCCAAGCCATTAGTTTCACTCCACTTGACTCCACAACCCAAGGCACTAGTCTGTGGGAAGCATGCCTCTTTGAGAGCTTGTTTGTCTTAAACCTCTCTCAAAACTCTTAAAATTTAAAACCCTAAACTAACCTAGCGCCTAGACTAACTCCTTAGAATAGTGATGACGTATTGCCCAAATTGAACTTGTGTTTGGACTAAAGTTGCGGCTAAGTGATCTTATCATAGACATAGAGGTTTCAAGAATTCTCATTGGTTGATTTAGCTAAAAACGTCCCACCTCTTGGCTAGTTAACCCTAACCCTAAATGCACGTGGAAGATTATAGGTGACGCCATAATTGAAGAACTTGTTTAGGTTTGAAACGCTGACATCGTCACCTCTTTGATAGGGCTTTGAGTCACACTGACATTTGCAAGCTTAGCTGACCAAACGTCCTTCCTCATTGTTCCACTCTTGACCTAAATCTAGGGTCGGACGCCACCCTCATTTCCTGCAATAGTGACACAAAGAACATTATATACAAGGAGCATATTTGTATCAGACATAACAAGGATTAATTGAGGCTATCATTGAATGGCCCATTTCATGCATGGCTGAAGAAGTAATATAAGTCATTTGTCTTTGTTTAGCAATCATTGACTGGCCAATAATTCATACTATCATTTGTTTCATATGTATGTTTGAAGATAGTCATTAATGCTTGAAGTTCAACCAATCGCAGCACATACTTTTAGTTTATTTGTCTTGTCTCGCAAACAGTTCCATCTAGTGGAATATCTACTTGACTATCTTTCTTGGCAGTAAACTGTGAAAGGAAACCCTCATCCCCATCCATTAGCCCTTTAGCCTTCTCATGAACCTAGATTACTAGGGACGTATCCCTTGGGTCTAGCCACCCTAAGTAGAAAGAGCTCCCTATCGAGGTGACAAAGTGGGTGGGGAAGCTCCCTGCTATGCCACGAAGCCTTGACTCAAGCTACCAAACCCTTCCTACAAACTGCGGCGATAACATTTTGGTGCCAAGCCGGGGAACACTGAGCCCACCTTCCTCAACGACATATCTTGTAAGCTTGCTAATTCAATTCGTTGTCAAGTCACTTTTGGAAAGAGACTTCCTTTAAACATGTCCTGCCTCAACCTCCACTACCACAAACCCTGTCAATAATCAAATACAATGGTCATCCAACTTGTTCAAGTCTTTGTATTACGTCACCCATACCTTGTTACCCCTAGGAAAATGCCACCTAAGCATGAAAAGTGGTTGCCTAAGTTTCTTACCGGGTGCATTGATGCCATCATGTCAAGAACACATGAGCTTCAAGCATTTTCAGCTTCACCCCATTGCCGATGATGCAGAAGACTAGGTCATGAAGCTTTTCTCTTCTGCTACACTTTATGATGTTGTAAGACGTTGGTATCTCAGCCTTACCCGATGGAAGTATTAAAACCATGGATAAGCTTGAAGAAATCTTCTTCAAAAGGCGGGAGTATCAAGGAAGACCCAAACATGCTACCGACTCCGCTATATGGGATTGCTAAACGTGGAAATGAATCAATAAGAGAGTTTCTTACCAGATTTGAAGCCGCACTCCAAATAGTTCCCCCAAGCCATAAACCAAAAGATGATTATATTGTGCATATTTATACTAGATCTTTCAATGGCCATTAGGGTATCTCCTCAGAGACAAAATCCCTACCCATCTGCCAGCTCTCAAGAAATCAGAACCAAGATTGAATGAAATCTCCTTTCATCAAAGATTGAGCTCTTTGCCAACCCTAAGGGGAAAATAGGATACCGCGTAGCAGCCCACAACGCCGAGCCTACTTCTTATATCTCATCAGGTACCAAGATCGAGTCAGAAGCTTCGATAGCATCATGAAGAATCAAGAGGAAATGATGAACCGGATCGGTGGACTTGAAAGGTCCTGCACTAAAAATTAGACCGGGCTTCTTTCAAGGGCAATTTCAAAGGAAATCAAAATTACAAACCTAAGAATGAAAATGTAGTCCCAAATACTTTGGCATCTACAAACGTTGTGGATGACAACCCTCGGTGTCTGGAATGCATTGAAGCACATTGGGAAGATGAGGGTCCTTATAATGTTGACCAACAACAAGTCAATGCCTTGACTTCTTCTCGGAATGCCCCAAATAAACATCACTGACGAAGAACATCAACAAGCTTTGAAGGAAGCAGCACGAGCAGCTAAGTTAGTAATAATCAACAACTTGGATCCGTAATCACGAGAGAAGCTGAAGAATCAAGAAGTCCAAGTGTGTATCTGAGAAGGAACCCAAGCCAATCAACAAGTAATCGGACAAAAAACTTCTGAAGTTCCTCCTAAGAAGCCCAAAGCTGATAAGATTGCTCTTGATTTTGATTTGAAGGGCTTGCAAAATGTAATGTGAATGTTCCTCCCATGGCTTATCAAAATACCAACGATCAAAGAACATTTCAACAACTTCTTTTCATAAGAATCCGCTCGAACTCCCGAGGGACCCCCAATTATGTCATAAGCAACCACTCTGTGATCCACTACTTGATAATCCTCCCTTCATGAGACTCTTGCAATGAACAACAAATATCTCAACAATTGTATGCTGTATACAGGTGCTGGTGCAAACATGATCTCAAGGTTATGCAACAAATGGGTTTGAAGGTAACCAGACCGTATAAAAATGTTTGTGGATCTGAATCCAAATCTGCACTCACACATGGTGTGATTGAGAACATTTAAGTACGACTAAAGGAATTTCCGAGAAGATAGTTACATAGACATAATAGTCGCTGATGTCCCTGATGTGTGGGGAAAGATTCTGTCTAGAAAGTCATGCATTGATAGGAGGGTTCAAATGGATCTCACATTTTATGACACCTTGAAGGATGTGGGACAACTGGACGTTTACTCAACGTACCACTGACTGAACTCATGTGCATGATGTTGCCCCCGCCAAAAATGAACAGCAAAAAGATGTACAAAATCTTTAGGAATATTCTCCAGAAGACACGCCCTTCACAACGGAAGAAGAGTTTGACCGCATTTCGAGTGGCCCAAGAGCGAAGAATACCAACAACTTCTAGACCAATTTTTCGTTGATACATTGAATGCCCATTTCTTTATGCATTTACTGAATAAGTGATATAAGTCATTTGTCTTTGTTTAGCAATCATTGACTTCACAATTGCTACCTATCATTGCTCATGTATGTTGAAGATAATACATGCTTGAAGTACTAACCACTACATCACATACTTTAGTTTATTTGTCTTGTCTCAAACAGGTGCCATCCAAAGGAACAATATCTTCTTTTGACTATCTTCTTTAAGGAAGAATCAAGGAAGGGAAACTCTCATCCCGATCCATAAACCTGCAGACATTAGGGACGCCTTGACTAGCTTATCCTGTAAATAGAAAGAGCTCCCCATCGAGGTGACAATGGGTGGAAGCCCTCAAGCTACGCCAGCTTGAAGCCTTGACCTGCTTTTCACCTTAAACCTTCCTACAACCTGTATGTATAACATTTTACCGCTTTCCTGGAACACTGAAGCTCACCTTCCAACCACATATCTTGGTAAGCCTTTGCCTCCAATTCTCTTTGTAAGCTTACCTGGTGACTCCACCACCTTTTCCCCCTATTTCTTTGTAGTTTCAAGGAAACTATCCGGCTAATTCCACAAACAGAAGGAGGTACAATAACCCTCCTCTAACTTTCAAGAAGCCTCCCCACTCCACTGCTGTCACGCCTTTGAAAGAGACTTCCTTAAAACATGTCTACCTCAACCTCCACCACTACAAACCCTGCCAATAATCAAAACCCTGCCAATAATCAAAGACAATGGTCATCCAACTTTGTTCAAGTCTTTAGACATGTCACCTATACCAAGTTACCCTAGGCAAATGCCACCCAAGTATGAAAAGTGGTTGCCTAAGTTTACCGACATTGATGCCATAGGTGCTGAAGAACACATGAGTAGCTTCATGCTTTTTCAGCTTCACCCCATTGCCGATGATGATGAGGAATTGGTCATGAAGCTTTTCTCCGCAACACTTTATGATGCTGCAAGACATTGGTATCTCAGCCCTACCCTGAAGGAAGTATTAAAACCATGGATAAGCTTGAAAAAATCTTCCTGTGCTGCGGAGCATCAAGAAGACCTAAACATGCTATTGACCTTATATGGGATTGCCAAACGTGAAAATGAATCAATAAGAGAGTTTCATACAAGATTTGAAGCCGCACTCCAGCCAGTTCCTCCAAGCCATCAGCCGAAGGATGATTATTTTGTGCATCTTTATACTAGATCATTCAATGTCCAGTTGGGGTATCTTCTCAGACAAGAATCCTCAACCCATTCAAGAAGCTCAAGAAATTGGAACTAAAATCTTCCTCGAAGGAAATCTTCGACCTAATATTGAGCCTTTGCCAACCCTGTGAGGGAAGATAGATGTCAAGGTAGTGCGCATTCCACAACTACTGAGCTCATTTCAGATTCAGGGCGCCTAACATCGCATAGTCATAAGTCAGAGATAGCACTGCTGAAGAATCAAGAGGAAATGATGAACCAGATCGCGAGACTTGAAAGATCCCAGACCCAAACACCTAGACCTCCATTCAAAGGGCAATTTCAAAAGGGAAATCAAAATTACAAACCTAAGAATGAAAATGAAGTCCCAAATACTGGTGACCGCAGAAATGTTGTGGATGAGAATCCCTGGTGTCTAGAATGCGTTGAAGCACATTGGGAAGATGAGGGTCCTTATAATGTTGACCAACAACAAGAAAATGCCTTTGACTTCTTCTGGAATGCTACTCAAATAAACATTACCGATGAAGAACATCAACAAGCCTTGAAAGAAGCAACACGAGCAACAAGGTTAGCAATAATCAACAACTTGGATCCGTAATCACGAGAGAAGTCAAGAAGCAAGAGAAGTCCAAAGCCATTTGAGAAGGAACCTAAGCTAATCAACAAGTAATCGACAAAACTTCCTAAGTTCCTCCTCCTAAGAAGTCCAAAGCTGATAAGATTGCTCTGATTTTGATTTTGAAGGGGCTTTGGCAAAAATGAACGTGAATGTTACTCTAAGGGAAGCCATTAAAATACCAACGATCAAAGAACATCTCAACAACTTATTTGCAAGAACGCCTGAACCTGAGGACCCACCAATTATGTCAAGCAATCCATTTCAGGATTCATTATGGACATAATCCTCCCTTCTTCATGACTCTTGCAATGAACAACAAATATCTCAACAAATTCATGCTAGATACGTGTTGGTGCCAATATGGATGCCCTCAAGGTTATGAGTCATTTGAAGGTAACCGTGCCTTATAGAAATGTTTCAGGATTTGAATTCAACTGCACTCCACATGGTATGGATTGGAGAATATCAGCACCACTCAAAGGAATATCCTCGAGAAGATAGTTTACATAGACATAATAGTCAAGTGATGTCCCCATGTGTGGGAATGATTTTGTCTAGAAAGTTTGGTGCAAATGGGATAGGAGGTTCTCTTGAAATGGATCTCACATTTTTGCGATTACCTTTGAAGGATGGGACAGCTGGATGATTACTCAACGTACCGCTGATTGGAAATCATGTGCATGATGTTTCCCCTGCTAAAATGAACAGCAAAAAGATGTACAAACTCTTTAGGAATATTCTCCGTATGACACATGCCCCTACAAATGGAAGAAGAGTTTTGACCGCATTTCGAGGGCCCAAGAAAGAAGAATACCAACAACTTCTAGACCAATTTAAAAACAAAGAAGTAAGGACGGTCAAAATACTGAAAAAACCAAAAGGTGAAGATGATGTTCAAATACATCCGTCTCGTCAAGAGGAATTTACTCCGTATTCAAATTCCACCTCCCTCAGTACAAGACACCAGGGTTCTTCAAGGCGATGAGAAACGAAAGATTCAAAAAATACAAGAAGGGAGACTTAGTGTGGACGTGGGATACCTGTGCGAGAGCCTACTAATACAAAGGGAAGTAAACAATCATGGTTCTGACTTTCGAATCATAATATGAATCAGTGAATGATTCATATTATTTATCTACATTAGAATGGAGAAGGCGCCCATTACCATTTATTGGGAACCTCCTCAAACCCCACCAAGGTGGTGGGACATGACGATACATGTAAGTATGATTAGGTAGGCACTTTCGTGTATTATATCGCATTGTTTGATTTCTATTATTATGCATCTTGTTTGTTTTCTTGTTTTCACCGCCTTATATGCACATTTCTATGCACATTTATCATGTATATGCTATTGCTTTATAGGGTGGCAATACCACCCCGCCTTGTCATGATGCCCTTTTGTCGAAAGTGCGGAAGGTCACGTGTCTACTAGAGATTGTCAGGTTCCTTACACGCCTATAGTTAGCGATGTCCCCGAAGTTGGAGCTGCATGTTATCCCATATCTAGGATAACTAGGTGATCATGTCTCAGGCCCACATGGTCCTAGACATGGAGTACCGAGCGTGAGATTGACTTGAGTACGACTCGAGGGGCCCATCTTCTCACTAGCTTTGTCCTGCCGAAGAAGAGTGCCTCCCATCACCACTGCCCGGCTTGCATCGGAGAGGGCTCTTTGCTTCATGAGGTAATTGGTCCAAGCAGTCATCAAGTGGTGCTGTGTCGCATTTGATCATTATACCTTTCTTATATATGCATTAGATTCCTTTCTTTTCCTATGACTCCGCTGGGATCTGCATAATCAATCAATTTGACCATTGTTGGGGTGATTGATGGGGAAACTTAGCAAGCTTCTGTATTCATGGGTTTCCTTTTGCTAGCTACCAAGGGGTTTGCGTGCAGCCATCACACCAAGCCCCAAATTACTTTTAGCACTTTTTCATCTTATATCCGGGCTTCACCTTATCCCATTCCCCTAGTTCCGCCATTAGGATGACCTTCCGTGGTACATTTTGTCTCTGTGGGAAGAAGGGGCTAAAGGCATGTGGGTAAAAAGCAACTGCAAAATATGTGCCATAGGGAAAAGAAAACCTAGAGATGCTTCACTGTGGGATCCCCGAATGCAATAAAAAACCGATAAGAAACCAAGGACCCTAAGAAAATGATAAAATTAAAATGTAAGACCTAACTAAGAGGATGGGAGGTCTCATCAATGGCTGCCCATTATGTTCATAGTATTTAGCAAGAGGACATTGCCATCATCCTGTCACCAAACCAGTATGCTGGACCTTTGGTTGTGGCTGGCTAAAGGAAAGGGGGTTCTATCAATGCATCCACCTTCTATCTCGCTAAGATACCAAGTAGTGGACGCCACACTGCCACTCAAGCTAAGTGTCCCTTCGGCCGAAGCTTGTAGTGCACAATAATAAATTAATGGTAAATAAGGGCTTGGAAAATGTTCATCTCAATGATTTGGCACAACTCGGCCTCCCACAAAGGCACTCCACAGACAACACCAACTCCTTGGTCTCCGACCATATGACTAGACATCCCTAAAACCATATCACCGCATTACAATGGCTTGAATGATCCTTTTGAGGGAACTTCCATTTCAGGGAGTATTATCCCAATAGGTGGTCCTATTGGGTTTCCTCTTAGCTTTGTATATAGTAGATCCGTGGTAATGTCTTTGAGCTATTAGATGATTTTATTAGATTTCATGTATGTTTGATAAATCTAATGATGCTATGATTTACATTGCTATGATGTCTAGGGACTCCATGAGCCCATGGAGGGTATAGTCTTTGATGTGCAGGACCATGCCCGGCTTGCACAAAAATTCGTAGGATTCTGCACATGTGGGGAGATGATTAGTTCTGACTTCCATAATGGGAGAGCCCATTAGATCGTTGTTGGGATGGCAGAGGTGAGAGTTGTGGAGAACCCCGTATCAAAGACTAAGAAGGACACCTCATCAGATCGCCTTTGGCAGAGTTTTGACCCATGGGATTAGCCCCTTGCAGATGGGACATGGACCATGATGGACAGGGCGTCACTAGTGATGATTGGACGTTTTCGAGGGCACGTGGCAGCTTTGTTAGGCTTGTTTGGCACGTAGGACAGGTTGCAGGAGCCCCCGTAGGCCAACGTTTCTGTTCCTCGATGTCGACCATGCCCAAAGGGCCAACCGCCTCCCCTATAGGGGCCCTGGACGCTCCATTTCTGCCTGGCTTATGACATTTTTAGTTTCTTGAAGTGACAAATGATTGAATATTGTAAACTCATCCCTCGGTTTCTGTGTTTTATCGACCCATTTGTTAATTAAAGGTTGCAGAATCATATAAACAGTGGACGCTTTACCCTCATTTGATCATAACACAACTTGCTCTCTGGAGAGATACATTTCTAGTCTATTGTCTTGGGCCATTCTTTGTCTTTTGGAGTTGAGGCGATACATCTTGGAGGACTATCTTTGGCATATGGTGCCATTTATCACTGGAAGGTTTTACAACTAGGGTATGATTTCATGCTTTCATGAATTTGTAAGCGTTTTCTCATCAAAACTTCTTGAATGAATGGTTGTTGATTAAATATCTCTTGCATGCATAGTTACATTGTTATTATTTGCTTAATCTTTGAAAACCTAGGGAGCCTACTGCCACGTTAGGTTGTATTTCATGCACCATGGTAAAGTTTATACCATTTGATTAGAGAATTTTATCTATCCATACTACACTAGACTTCCCTTTCTAGGTTAGTTTTGAAACACAAATTGAAGAAAGAAGGCCCTAGGCCTAATTTTGTTTTACACCTAGGGTTTGTTTCTAGGTTTTGAAAAAGACTTGTCTTCTAAACAACACTTTTCACCATAGGGTTTGTGTTTATTAGCTAGCCGCTTTGCCAAAGGGAGTCTCAGGGAAAGAAGAGCAAGCATTAGGCCTAGCTTTTAGCTACACCTTAAATAAGCCTCTCTTCTTAGGGTTTGATTTGGTGGTCTCCGCCATAGTGCCATTCATTCAACCAACTACTCCTTGTCCTTGAGTTTAAGTCTTTACAAGCCATTAGTTTCACTCCACTTGACCTACTAACCCAAGGCACCAGCCTAGAAGCATCCTTGAGCTTGTTTGTTCTTAAACTCTCTTCAAACTCTTTAAATTTGAAACCCTAAACTAACCTAGAAGGCCTATAGATTCAACTCCTAGAATAGTGATGACATCTCTGGCTCAAATTAAACTTGTGTTTGACTAAAGCCATGGGCCGAAATATCTTCATAGCCATAGAGTTTTTAAGAATTTTCATTGGTTGATTTAGCTAAAAACGCCAACTCTTGGCTAGCTAACCCTAACCCTAAATGCGCGCATTATAGGTGACGCCATAATTGCTGGAAGAACTTGTTTAGCTTGAAACGCTTGGACACGTGTCACCTCTTTGATAGGCTTTGAGTCATTAATTACATTTGCAAGATTAGTTGACCAAACTTCCTTCTCATTGTCTATAATTTTGACCTAAATCTAGGGTTGACAATCTCATTTCCAGAATAGTGACGCAAAGCAACAATATATATGTATGTGCAGATTTGCATTGTGACATAAAAAGGATTAATTCAAGACATTGAATGCCCATTTCCTTATGTATTTATTGAAGAAGTGATAAGTCATTTGTCTTTGTTTATAAATCATTGACTTCGGCCAATAATTACAATTATCATTGCTCATATGTATGTTGGAAGATAGTCATTAATGCTTGGAAGTACTAACCAATACATACTTTTAGTTTATTTGTCTTGTCTCTAAATGTGTGCCATCCAGTTGAATATCTACTTCTTGACTATCATTCTTGGCAGTAATTGAAGGGGAATCTTTATCTTGATCCATTAGCTCTTTAGCCTTCTCATGAACCTAGATTACTAGGGACGCCTCCTCCTTGGACTAGCCATCCTGGGGCTAGAAAGAGCTCCCCATCGAGGTGTGATAAAGTGGGTGGGGAAGCTCCTTCTACGCCGCCAGTCTTGGACTCGCTACCTAAACCCTTCCTACAAACTGCAAGGATAACATTTTGGTGCCGCCTAGTGGAACACCTGAGTCTACCTCTCAACCACATATCTTTGTAAGACTTACCTCCCAATTTCTTGTAAGCTTACCTTGCGACTCCACTCACCTTTTCCCTATTTCTTTGGTGGTTTCAAGGAAACTATCTCATGACTCCACAAAATGTAAGGAGGTACAACCCTCCTCTGACTTTCAAAGGGAAGCCTCCCGCTAATTCACCGTTGTCAAGTCACTTTTGAAAGAGACTTTAAACATGTCTCGCTCAACCTCCACTACTACAAACCCTCCCAATAATCAAAGACAATGGTCATCCAACTTGTTCAAGTCTTTAGACATGTCATCCATACCAAGATACCCTAGGAAAATTCCACCTAAGTATGAAAAATGGTTTCCTAAGTTAATTGGTAATGATGTAGTCAACGTCGAGGACTATGTGAGCAATTTCTGGGCCTTTTTTTTTCATCTTCATCCCATTAGTGATGGTGCTGAGGATTTGGTCATGAAGCTTTTCTTTGCTACACTTTATGATGTTGCTAGACGTTGGTATCTCAGCTTACCCGATGGAAGTATTAAAAACCATGGATAAGATTGAAGAAATCTTCCTAAAGACATGGAGCGTCAAAGAAGATCCAAACATGCTATTGACCCTTATATGGGATTTCCAAACGGGAAAATGAATCAATAAGAGAGTTTCATACCATATTTGAAGCCGTGCTCCAGTTGAGTTCCTCCAAGCCATCAACCGAAGATGATTATCTTGTACACCTACACTAGATCTTTCAATGTCCAGCTAGTATCTTCTCAGAGATAAGAATCCTCAACCCATTCAAGAAGCTCAAGAAATTGCAAACTAAAATTGAAGAAATATTCTATCGCCTAATATTGAGCTTCCTTTTGCCAACCCTCTGTGAGGGAAGATAGATGCCGCTGTAAGAGTCCACAACGAGCCTACTTCAGATCTGTGCGCCAACATCAGTAAGCTGCAAGCTTCATTAGATAGCATCATGAAGAATCAAGAGAAATGATGAACCGTGATCTTGAGACTTGAAAGGTACCAGACCCAGGCACCTAGACCTCTTTCAAAGGGCCATTTCAAAATGGAAATCAAAATTACAAACCAAGAATGAAAAATGAGTCCCAAATACTTTGGCATCTACAAATGATGTGGATGAGAACCCCTGGTGCTTGGAGTGCAGTGAAGAACATTGGGAAGACGAGTGTCCTTATAACGTTGACCAACAACAAAGTCAATGCCTTTGACTTCTTCTCAATGTCTCAAATAAACATTATCATGAAGAACATCAACAAGCTCCCCGAAGAAGCAAAGACGCAAGGTCATAAGTTAGCAATAATCAACAACTTGGATCCGTAATCAATGAGAAGTCAAGAAGCAAGAAGTCCAGGTATCAGAGAAGGAACTCAAGCCAATCAACAAGTAATCACACAAACTTCTTAAGTTCCTCCTCCTAAGAAGCCCAAAGTTGATAAGATTACTCTTGATTTTGATTTGGAAGGGGCTTTGGCAAAATGCATGTGAATGTTCCTCCTAAGGAAGCTATTAAAATACCAACGACCAAAGAACGCTTCAACAACTTCGGTAAGAACAACCGAGGACTCTTAATTATGTCAGAAGTAAATCACTTCAGATCCACTAATGGTGATAAATCCCTTCTTCATGACTCTTGCAATTAACAACAAATATCTCAAAATTGTATGCTAGAGCAATGCGTTGATGCCACATGATGTCTCTCAAGGTTATGTAGTAAATGGGCTTGAAGGTAACCAAGCCTTATAGAAATGTTTGGATTTGAATCCAACTGCACTCACACATGGTGTGATTGAGAACATTTAAGTACGACTAAAGGAATTTCCGAGAAGATAGTTTACATAGACAAAATAGTCGTTGATGTCCCTGATATGTGGGGAATGATTCTTTGTCTAGAAATTTTTGTGCAATGATAGGAGGGTCTCTGAAATGGATCTCACCTTTTTACAATTACCTTTGAAGGATGGGACAACCGAACGATTACTTAACGTACTAATCGACCGGAACCTCATGTGCATGATGTTGCCCCCGCCAAAATGAATGTTGTAAAGATTGTACAAACTCTTCGTGAATATTCCAAGACATGCCCTTGGCTAAATCCAAGAAGAGTTTGACCCATTTGAGTGGCCCAAGAAAGAAGAATACCAACAAACCCTAGACAATTCTACAAATAAGTTGGGACGGTTAAGATATTGAAAAGACCAAAAGGTGAAGATGATGTTCAAATACATCCGTCCCATCAAGAGGAATTTAGTCCAGAAGCCCACCCACATCCCTCAGCATAGCATAACTGTGGTGATTCAAGGAAATGAAAATGCAAGATCCGAAAATACAAGAAGGGAGACTTAGTGTGGATGTGGGATACTCTGAAAGGAGAGCCAACTAACGTGAAATGAAGTATGCAATCATGGCTTGGACCTTTCGAAATCAGGATGGAATCAGTGAATGACTCTTTTTATTTGTCCACCTTAGAAGGAAAAAGGTGGCCATTACCCATTAGTGGACGCTTCCTCAAACCCCAGCACCAAGGTGGTGGGACATGATCATGCAGTAAGTATTCACCTCGTATTATATCGCATTGTTTGATTTCTATTACATATGCATCTTGTTTGTTTTCTTGTTTTATCAGCCTTTATATGCACATTTATGCACATTTAATGCATATATTATGTTTTGCCAGGTGGCAATGCCTTTCAATCTGGCCTTTGTCGCTGATGCCCTTTTGTCAGTGTGAGTGGCTCGCTGTGTCTACGGGGAGATTGTTAAGGTTCTCATACGCCTATAGTTAGCGCATGTCCCCGAAGAGCCAGATGTTATCCCCCGGAGTATCTAGGGATAACTAGGAGGACATGTCTCGAGGCCCACATGGGTCCTAGACATGGAGTACCGAGAGCAGTGAGAGACCTGAGCATGGTCCTGAAGGGCCCACCAAATGACCTGGCTGGGCCAAGAGTGCCTCCATCACCACCACTGTGGCTTCTGTAATCGGAGAGGACTCTTGCCTATGAGGTAATTGGTCCAGGTATCATGGTATGTCAGATTTGATCAGTTATAACCTCTTTATATATGCATTAGGTTCCTTTCTATTTCTGATGACTTCTTGGATCTACACTAATCCACTTGACCATTGTTAGTGATTGGATGGGGGAAACTTAGCAAGCCTCAGATTCATGGGTTTTGCCAGCCACCATGGGGTTTGCAGCCATCGTCCGCCTCCTCAATTATCTTTTAGCACTTTTTTTCATCTTATATCCTGCCAATTATCCCATTCCCCTAGTCCTGGGCCTTTAGGATGACCTCTGTGGTACATTTTGTCTAGGGATGAAGTGGCTAAAGGCCCAGGGGTAAAAAGCAAAATGTAAAAAGATAAAAAGCCATAGGGAAAAGAAAACCTAGAGATGCTTGCCCAAGGGATCCCCGAAGGCAATACAAAAGTCCCCTCGATAAGAAACCAAGGGACCCAAGAAAATGATAAATTAATAAATGAAAGACCTAACCAAAAGGATGGGAAGTCTCACTACTTAGGTCGCCCATTATGTCTATAGGTATTTAGCAGTATGACATCACACTATCCGGTCACCAAACTGTGGCGTTGACCTCATTGCATGGCCAAAGGAAAGTGGGGTCTCATCACGAAGCCAACCTTCTCATTCTCGCCAAGATACCTAGTGGTAACGATAAGTCACTCTCCTGCCACCAAGCCAAGGCAAAGGTCCCTTCGGGCCGAGTTTTCATAGTAAAAAGGTAATGAAAGAAAGATAAGGCAATAAGGATTGGAAAAATGCATCCATGATGTGGGCCACTTGCTCTCAAAGGCACCTAATGTGACAACAATTCCTGTTTCAGTCTCAATGGCTAGACATCCCTAAACCATATCAAATCAAAGATTACACATGGCTTTGAAATTGATCCTTTGAGGAAAATTTCCATTTCCCTGTGGTTATTAGGCCCAATAGGTTGCCCTCCTGGTTTCCTTAGCTTTGTATAGTAGATCCTGTAATGTTTTTGAGCTTTTAGATGATTTGTTAGGGATTTCTATGCATAGTTGTTTGATAAAATCTAATGATGTGAGATATGATTTACATTGCTAAGGATGTCTAGGGACTGGATGCTCTTGCTGGATATAGTCTTTGATGTGCAGACCATGCCTCACCTGGACAGTACCTCGTGAGGGGATCGTGGCACATGGGAGATGATTAGCCTGACCTCCATAATGTAAGAGCCTGGCTATATGGTTTTTGGGATGGTAGAGGCAGGACAGATTTGTGGAGATCCCTTGCACAAAGAATAAGAAGGACACCCCCATAGATCGCCTTTGCATAGAAGTTTTGACCCATGGGATCAACCCCTGTAAAATGGACGAAGGTTCAGGATCGTGATCACCACCTGTGGCGGGGCCGGAATAGCATGTCCTGAGTACGGACAACATATTAGCTTGTTTGACGACGCAGGACAAGTTGTAGGAGCCCCGCAGGGGCCAACGCTTGGATCATGGATGTTGATCATGCCCAAAAGGGCCAACGTCTCCTATAAACTGGACGCCTCCATTTTCCTTCATTTTGACATTTTGGCTTCTTAAAGTGACAAATGATTGAATATTGTAAAGTCAAATTGGCTGACCGCTTGGATTTGACCTATTTTGTTAATTAAAGGTCAGTAAGAATCATATAAAGTGAGGACGTTTAATCTCTTCATTTGATCATAACACAACTTTCTCTTGAGAGATACTCTTTCTAGTTCTTTCTTGGTTATTCCTTGTCTTGTGGAGCTGAGGCTACATCTCTGGGAGGGACTACATTTGGCATATGGTGCTATTTATCATTGGAAGTTTACAACTAGGGTATGATTATTTCTTCAGCACTTGTAAGTGTTTTCTCATCAAACTTTTTGAATGAATGGTTGTTGATTAAATATCTCTTGCATGTATAGTTACATTGTTATTATTTGCTTAATCTTGAAACCCTGTGGTTTCATCACACAAGTAGGTTGTGGCTTCATGTCCCCATGGTAAAAGATTATAGCCATTTTGATTAGAGAAGTTTTAGCTTAGCCATGGGCCTACACTAGACTTCCTCTTTTTTTGAATTAGTTTTGAACACAAATTGAGTTGTTAGGCCCTAGGCCTAATTTTTTTTACACCTAGGGTTTGTTTCTAGGTTTTGAAAAGCCTTTAATTTCTAAACAACAATTTTCAGCCATAGGTTTGTGTTTATTAGCTAGCCATTTTGCCAAAGGAGTTCAAGGAAAGAAGAGCAAGCATTAGCCTAGCTTTAGCTGGCTACACCTAAATAAGCTCTCTCTTCTTAGGGTTTTGATTTATGTGCCCTGCACGCATCCATCAAACCCCAGATCCTCTTGTCCTTGAGTTTATGTCTTCCAAGCCATTAGTTTCAATCCACTTGACCCATCTCACCCAAGGCACTAGTCTAGAAGCATACCTTTGAGCTTGTTTGTCCTTAAACTCTCTTTCAAAAACTCTTAAATTTGAAAACCCTAAACTAACCTGAAGGCCTAGGACTAACTCCTAGAATAGTGATGACGCTCTGCCTAAATTAAACTTCAGGTTTGGACTTAAGTTGCAATGAAGCCATCTTATCATAGCCATAGAGGTTTCCAGAATTTTCATTGGTTGATTTAGCCAAAAACGCCCACTTCTAGCTAACCCTAACCCTAAATGCAAAAAGGACATAGGTGACGTCATACCTGCTGAAGAACTTGTTTAGGCTTGAAACGCTTTGACACTTGTCACCTCATTTAATAGGCTTTGAGTCATTAGGGAATTACATTTGCAAATTTAGCTGACCAAACGCCCTCCCATTGTCTATAACTTTGACCTTAAATCTAGGGTCGACACCTCATTTAGTATAGTGACGTAACAACATTATATATGTATGAGCAGATTTGTATCATGTATTACAAAAGGATTAATTGAGTACATTTAATGCCCATTTCTCTTATGTATTTATTGAATAAGTGATATGTTTCATTTGTCTTTGTTTAGCAATAATTAACTTTGTCAATAATTACAATTATCATTGCTCATATGCATGTTGAAGATAGTCATTAACAAATTGAAATACTAACCACTACAGCACATACTTTTAGTTTATTTGTCTTGTTTCACAAACAAAGCCATCCAAAATGGAATATCTACTTCTGACCATTCTTTCTGGCGTTAATCAGTGGAAGGGAAACTTCCCATCCGGATCCATTAGCTCTTAGCCTTCCTACAACCCAGATTACTTAGGGACGCCTCCTACTAGCCTATCCCAAATAGAAAGAGCTCCCCATCGAGGTGACAGTGGGTGGGGAAGCTCCTGTTACGCCAATTTGAAGCCTTGACTCAAGCTACCTAAACCCTTCCTACAAACTGTGCGATAACAGGGCCCAGGAGCAGTCTATGGAAATCTCAGGGATTGTATAAGTCATCCATGGAACCAAATTTGATTTCTGGGTACTTTAAGATGTGTTGGGAGAGAGAGAGAGGACACATGTAGCTTGCAGGGTTGAAAAATGAAAAATGGTCAAAACCTCCGAAGACCATAACTTTCTGCTCGGAGCTCAGAATTGGGAAAATAAATAGTCGATGGAAAGGTATTCGGGAGGAGAATCCGTCTATTAACCAAGAAAATTAATTTGAGTAGAAAATTTTGCAATCAAATCAAAAGAGGATGATTGGTGAAATTAAAGGGAATAAAAATGTATGCATTCTTTTCCAAAATGGTGTGTGTATATATTTTTGTCTAGCATAAATTTATTTCCATGCACATTTTTTTCAGAATTTTAGAGGTTCGGAAAGCCAATTTAGTTTCTATATGAGAACTACAAAAATGGAATATTCCTAAGGGTCCTACAATCACGAAGATAAATTCAGAGGTATGCATGTCAACATGGGGAATGTTGAGACTAAGTCTAATGGAAGAAGACACAAGCCAAAGCTCGTAACTATGAGGAGCCTGGAGAGAGAAGTGAAGAGCTATAGGGTTGATAATGAAAAGATAATGAAGGCTCATGAAGAGATACTTCATATCCTGAACATGTTGCAAAAGCAAGTCATAAAGACTCTGGCACAAAGAAAGAAGCTAGTGCTAGACAAGTGACATCATCCAAGTCCCATAGCAGAAGGGATAAGCATGGGAATGATATGAAGTCAAGGAGAATGAGAAAGCAACATCATTCCTCAGGGAAGTCCACTAGGATAACTCATGCAAGTTCAGGGCCAGGGAGCAACCCAAGTGTGTCTCCTATCAGGAGACAGAGGAGAAGAGCCAAGGGAGACATATTGCAAGGTGAACTTAGGATGAACAAGCCACATACTTTCAATGTTGAGCATAGAAAGGGTGAACAGGCCGAGGCCTGTCTATTGGAAATGAAGAAATATTTACAGTTGCATGATTACCCTTCAAGGTTAGAAACAAGAATTGCAACCTACCATGTGCAAAGCAAGACAAAAATATGGTGGGATCAACTTAATCAAACAAAGCATATTGATGAGAAGAGGGTCTCATGAAGGCGATTCAAAGGATATTTCCAAGAGAAATATTTGTCTGAAAATTACTATGAAATAAAGATGAAATATGTATTTGAACTCAAATTGTTAAGCATGTCAATGGATGAATATCAGAAAAGGTTCTTTGAATTGCTAAAGTATGTGAACTTCATAAAAAATGAGAAAGTCAAAATCCAAAGGTTTCTTAGTGGGTTACCCTCTTGTAGTGACAAGATACAATATGATAAACCCAAAATATTGGAATTACTAATACAACTGAGAGGGGAGGGGGGGTGAATCAGTTGTCTTTGAGCTTAAACAATTTTAACTCTATTAAAATATTCGTAATCTTTCTTCAAGTGATCATCAACATTATACAACATATGGATAGTAAAAGTAAAAAGAATCAATCACACATAAGGTATATACAGAGACATATTTTCACGAGGAAACCCATAAAGGGAGAAAACCTCTTCTTCTTCGAAATGATAGGCAGTCTTTTAGGTTCTGTACATCATCTCTAATTGAGCACCAACTCAATGTGAGGTTGCTACCTCTATTTTACAAGCTGCAACTTGTTTGAGAGCATCGACTCTCTGGTTTCTCTAGCACCCACTAGAAGGAAGCACCAACTCCCTGAATATTACAACACCAACTGGATGGAAGCACCAACTTCCTGAATGTTCCAGCACCAACTGGATGGAAGCACCAACTTCCAGTTACACAAGCTCCAATCATGTATAACAAAGAACACTTTCTCTCCCTTGCACCACCCTGCCACCCTGGTTTCTCTGGCTGCAACCAGATGGAAGCTACAACTTCCTGTGTTCAAGCTCCCAATTGAACCTCTGAGGACAACAATCCTCCCAAGCACCTCCAAACCTCCCTAAATTATGAATGGCTAAATAAACAATCAACTTTACAGATAAATCAGTTCTTACCAATCTTTCTTTGTTCTGTAAATCTGGTCTTCTACACACTGTTCTGCTGCTCTTCTCTTCCTCTGTCTGTTCAACAGGTATGCTCTGCATCAACTTGTTCTCTCATTCTGTTCTTCTTCAACTTGTTCTGTCATTCTGCTCTGCTTTTTCTCTTTCTGTCATTCTGCTCTGCTTCTTCTCTTTATGTCGTTATGCTCTATGTTTCATCTCACTCTGCTCATTTTCTAAATCTCATGCTTCGCATCCTCTCATTTTCCATTTCATATTGTTTCATTCATTTTCCATCCGGAACAACCAACCATACTCAGTCTGTCTCATTTTATTTTATACACAAATACACGACGATTCCACTTCCCAACTCCTTAGGCAAAAGGAAAACAATTGTCTGAGCAACTGAAAGACCAACTGAAACGCTAACTGATTTGCAATCATGAGTCTGTTTCACTAACAGATTCGTAACTGAGGGGTTAACCGTGAGAGAGAACAATAACCTTCCAATCATATTCCAATTTATCCGCACCGTTGGATGAACTTTATTAATCTTGCCTTTAAATCGGGTTTCGACATTTCGGTATTCTTGATGTTCAATGTTCTTGTCACTTACAAATCCTGATCCTCAAAATTCCGTAAAGAATTCAAATCAACGATCCCGATCATATCTTGATCTGACGGTTCAGATTACATCGTGATTTCACATATCGCGATATCGGGATTCCTAATGTCAATAATCTTTGGCATGTCCAACTCTCGATCCCCGAAACTCCGACAAGGGCTGGAATCAACGGTTCAAATTCAACCTTACTCTGACGGCTCAGATTACATCGCAATTTCACATATCGCAATATCGGGATTCCTGATGTCAATAATCTTTGACATGTCCAACTCTCAATCCCCGAAACTCCGACAAGGGCTGGAATCAATGGTCTAGATTCAACCTTAATCTGACGACTCAAATTACATCGCGATTTCACATATCGCGATATCGGGATTCTTGATGTCAATAATCTTTGGCATGTCCAACTGTCGATCCCCGAAACTCCGACAAGGGTTGGAATCAATGGTCCATATTCAACCTTAATCTGACAGCTTAGATTACATCGAGATTTCACATGTCCAACACGCGATCCTTGAAACTCCGACATGGTGTACGTCTACTGAAGTCACATGTGTTAAATAACTGCCACGTGTCACCCTGATTCGTGACTTACATTTGCTTGGCATGTTGAATCAGTCTAACACTTGGCATTACCTGATTGTGCGACATGTTCCTAGATGACGTGGTTTGCTGACGTGAGTCGGATCGATGGTTCAGATGTGATCTTGATTTGACGGCTCAGATTACGTCGGGATTTTGCTTATCGAGAAATCAAGATTCCTGTTGCATTATTTCTTTGACATCTCCAACATGCGATCCTCGAAACTCCGACATGGACTTGAATCAACGTCCAATAATCAATCTTGATCTGACGACTCAGATGAAGTCACAATTTTTCCTATTGTGATTACGCCCATTTCTCCTTGCACTTTAAAGAACGTGCATGTTCTTCTTGATCCAATGATGGTCGGGTCCTGCGCTTGGATCTAATGTCTGAGATCTGTCCTCCTTTTCAGTGTTCTCTTCTTGTCTTCATTCAGATCTGAAGGCCATCAGGAATTCAGAAAGAGATCCAACGAACACAGTTGATGCTATTCCGCGATTATCACGGCTCCGTTGAACATCATTGTTGTACTCAAGCCATCACCACTATTGTACTTGCCATCAATGACAAGTATACGCTGCCTGTAAATATGCTAACAATCCTCTGTACATTCTTCCTGTACTCATGCCATTCGCTGTCTGTTACAAATTTACCAACAATTTCCCCCTTTGGTATTGATGGCAATACAGGGACCCGCATGCATTCGGACTCGACTCTCCTCCCGAACTCTTTTCTCCCCCTTTGACATCAATGTCAAAGAAGAGAAATTTTTTCCCTTGATCTGTTGCAAAAAAAATACTCCCCCTGTCGACTATAAGCATCTTGGAAATACACTGGATATTCAATAAGTACCCCCCCTGACCAGGTGAACAGATTAGACACAAGAGATTATAACCCCCAACTTTTGATGAAGATATCCGAAAGGGGTCACTGCTAATGGTTTAGTAAAGATATCAACAATCTGTTCTGTAGAAGGTATATAATTCAGTTGAACAATCCTATTTGTAACTTATTCTCTGAGAAAATGGTACTTGATTGGAATATGTTTAGTCTTGGAATGAAGAATAGGATTCTTGGAAACACTAATGGCACTGGTGTTATCACAGTGAATTGGAATAGGATCAGCGTAAGTTACCTTCAGATCTGCAAGAGTTTGTATCATCCATAAGATTTGTGTGCAGCAAGTAGCAACAACAATGTATTCTGCCTCTGTAGTGGATAATGAAATGGATACTTGCTTTTTACTAATCCACGCAACTAATGAGTCACCCAGAAAAAATGCTCCTCCACTGGTGCTTTTTCTCTCATCAACACAGTTTGCCCAGTATGCATCTGAATAAGTAGTTAACTGGAAATTTTGATTTCTAGGATACCACAGACCATAAGTCATTGTTCCCTTCAAGTACTTAAATATCCTTTTGACAACTACCAAATGACTTTGTTTAGGAGCAGACTGAAAACGACCTACCATTCCAACA
>SNQJ01S0012466.1:82643-109951 GCA_010110895.2 Picea sitchensis
CCTCTTCGAGCTCCTAGAACTCTGTGAGCTAAACTTCTAAAGAACCTAGCTGCTTAACACAATACTCAGAACTTGTATTTATTTACAATGGAAATCTGTTTTCAGATCCTATGATTAAGGAACAGAGTCCTTCATAAACTCAAATGACCCCTACGAGTCATCAGTGACTCACTAACCCTTAACAAACCCTATCTTATATTTTACAAGTGGAAAGGATCTAGAATCCTTGTCCATTATCCAAATTTTCCACAAAATAATAATTTATACAAGTGTGAGACCCTAGGTCTCTTTGAATTCTCTCAATCTTTGATGAAGTCATGGGTGACTTCATTTTCATGAGCTTATGCTCCTGCATCACATTGTTTCTTTGACATATCCAACACGCGATCCTCAAAACTCCGACATGGACTTGAATCAATGTTCCAGAATCAATCTTGATCTGACGGCTCAGATGAAGTCGCGATTTTTCCTATTGCGATTACGCCCATTTCTCCTTGCACTTTAAAGAACGTGCATGTTCTTCTTGCTCCAATGATGGTCGGGTCCTGCGCTTGGATCTAACGTCTAAGATTAGTCCTCATTTTCAGTGCACTCTTCTTGTCTTCATTCAGATCTGACGGCCATCAGGAATTCAAAAAGAGATCCAACGAACACAGTTGATGCTCTTCCCCGATTATCACAGTTCCGCTGATCATCGTTGTTGTACCCAAGCCATCACCACTACTGTACTTGCCATCAATGACAAGTATACACTACCTGTAAATATGCTAACAATCCTCTGTACATTCTTCCTGTACTCATGCCATTCGTTGTCTGTTACAAATTTAGCAACACAAAACTTTGGAGGAATCCATAAGGAGAGCAAGGAATCTCTATGAGTAGATCAGAGGGAGGCTAGTCTTTCAAAATAATTGGAATGAAAAGATGAACAGTAATAAAGAACAAAGGAAGAAAGGTTTTAAGCCACCATTTTTCAAGAACAACTCCCAAGTAAATCAACAAGGACATTCAGCCAAAAATGAGAACAAGACAATAGATTATTTTTGGAAAAGGCCAAAGCAACAACCTATACAATGTTGTAAATGTGACTGAAATCACTTATATATGGATTGCCTTCACAAAGGTGAAAGAATGAGGATTTTTTACAACATTCAGGAGGTTGAAACAATGGAATACATGGGAGGAAGCATGCAAATGATTATGCATCCTTGGACAACAAATCAACAAAATATCAGTCCCCCATGATTGAAGTGGAAAGTAAGATTGATAACCAACCCATAGTAATTTTAATTGATTATGGAGCTAACCATAGTTAAATAACTCTAATATTATTGAAATATTTCACTTGAAAAGGAGTAAGCATAAAAAATAGTGGTTAGTTCAGTTAGCCACAAGGACTAAGAGAAACATCTATGAGTTAGTTAAAGATTTCACAATAGACATGAATGGACTCAACATGAATGTAGATGTGAACATTATACCATTGGGTTCATATGATTGTCTAATTGGCATGGATTTGTTGGAAAAACACCATGTTGTCCTAGACTGTTACAACAAGACAATATCTTGTCTTGATGAGAAGGGAAAACAAGGAAATATTCAAGGCATTCCAAGAGTTGTGGTTGTTAGAGAGATTTCAGCCATGCAGTTGAAAAAAAGTTTTAGGAATGGATATCAAATTTTTGCAGCCCATATAGAAGAGGCAACTAGAGATAAAGCAACAAGTTTTGAAGACCATCCAGTCTTAAAATATTTTGAAGATGTTTTTAAGGAAATCCCAGGATTACCACCAAAGAGGGACATCGATTTCTCTACTGATATGGTGTTGGGAGCTGCCCCAATGTCCAAGACACCTTACAAAATGGGCACATCAGAATTAAAAGAGTTGTAGATGCAAATTGAAGAGATTTTGAAGGAGTATATACGCCAAAGTGTGTCACCTCGGGGAGCCCCAATTCTTTTTGTAAAGAACAAGGATGGAACCTTAAGGCTATGTATTGATTTCAGACAACTGAATAAGGTCACTATAAAGAACAAATATCCTTTAGCAAGGACTGTGGATTTATTTTATCAACTGAAAGGTGAAAAGATATTTTCCATGATTGATTTGAGATCAGGTTATCATCAAGCAAGGAAAAAAGAGAAATATATCAGAAAAAAAACGTTCATAACAAGGTATGTGCATTACGAATTCACAGTAGTGTCATTTGGGCTATCAAATGCCCCAACTATTTTTATTTCTCTGATGAATGGAGTGTTTAGGGAGTACATGGGCAAGTTTGTAATTGTTTTATTAGATGATATTCCATCTACTCTAAGTCTAAGGAGGAGAATAAGAGTCATTTAAGAATGGCGCTAAAGGTTTTTAGGGAGCATAAATTGTATGCCAAGTTAAGTAAGTGCATTTTTTTATCAAAAGAAGATTCACTAATTGGGGCATATCATTTTAGCAGCTGGGATAACAGTTGATCTTGAGAAGATAGAGGCCATTAATGGATGGCCAATGCCTAGAAATGTGACAAAGGTCAAATCACTTATAAGTATTCTATGTTATTACTGAAGATCCATACAGGGGTTTTCAAAGATTGCAAGCCCCATCACTTATTTGCAAAAGAAGAGAGTGAAATTTGAATGGACTTCTAAGTGTGAAGAAAGTTTTCAGCAGTTGAAAAACATTTTTGCAAGTGCGCCCATATTAAAAATTGCATATCCATATGAAGACTTTGTAGTGTGCATGAATGCATGCAAGGAAGGGCTCGGTGTATTCCTCGATCAAAAGGATCATGTGGTATGCTATGGGCCCCGAAAATTAAAAAGAGCACGACAGAAATTATGTTACACATAATCTAGAGTTAGCAGTTATTGTACATGCATTAAAAATGTGGAGACATTACTTCATGGGAAGACGATTTAAGCTAAGAACATAGCATTGTGACCTGAAATATTTATTTGGATAGCCAACATTAAATGCCAGACAAACTAGATGGTTGGAATTTCTTAATGAGTATAGTTATCGCACAATCTGTACTTTCCCAAAGCCCAAGGCAAGTGATGTAAGATTGGCATAACAAGGGGTGACCTATCACAATAACCCTAATATGAAACCCCTTTATGTTTAGGAGTATATCAAGATTACCCCAGGGGAGACGTCCCGAGTGACCTAAAGGGTTGATAACTAACGCAAGGATGCAATAAAATCCCCCTCTCACTGCTCACTCAAGTCAAAAGGTTCTTTAGGTCTTTAAGGGATGAAGAAATAGTAAAAATGTAGTGTACCTGCCCAGAACAAGACAACCAAGAAAATATGACAGTTTTCAAGTACAAAAATGATGTTAGTGCTTCGTAAGACCATGAACCTTAGAAAAATAAGCTAGCTAATATAAAATTGCAGCAATATAATAGTTTACAACAACAATAAGTATTTTGTAAAAGCTACAAAAAAAATGCCTTGAAATTGCTTGAAAAGGACAAGAAAATGTAGTTTTAACTAGGCAGAATGATAATAAATTGTCACAAGAAATTTGGGCAATGTCTAGATAGCCTTAATTATCAATTATGAAAAAAAATTCTGCAGTTAGATGGTTGTAGAAATATTTTGTAACAACAAGAAGTTCTAGTGCTCAAAATTAGATTGTTTGGAAATTGTCACAAGCAATTTGGGAAATGTCTAGCTAGCCTTAAATATCAATTATGCGGAGAATTTGTTGCAGGTAGATGGCTTTAGCAATATTTTGTAACAACAAGAAGTTCTAGTGCTCAGAATTGCAAGAAAACACCATGTGAACTTAGCATTTATCAAGTAGATTGTTTGACAATTGTCACAAGCAATTTTTGAGTGGGTTAGATGCAAGTTATGCAGGTGTATGTAACAAATTAATGTGGGTTAGTATGGCTTTAGTAGTGATTTGCAACATTATCAAGTTAACTAATGAATTAGTCTAGTTAAGAGTTAGTAGAAGTAAGCAAATGCTTCAAGGAAGTGAGTTTGAGTGTTTAATAAATCCTTCAATAAGAGAAAGGATAAGACTAGTGCATTATAAGGCTTATGGAGTCAAGTGGATGGCTTCTTCTAAGGCTACAAATCAATTTTGATAGTTCACAAAAGTCCAAGAGGAATGCATAGGAGAAGTAGTAACTTAAGTCTTCCTATGCATTTTCCTTAAGAAAACAAGATACTAGGGTGTAGGCAATTTTAGGCCCTAGTACCTTGATCTTCTTAGGATTCTTATGGGATACAAATTTAGGCAAAGATAACTAGGTCAAAACCTTAGAGTGCTAGGAAACTAGGGCTCCAGGGTTTCACTAGTCACTAGATCAATTCAATGAAAATCTTGGCAAATAGAAAGTAAGAAACTAGCAATTTAAGTTCCTTACTTCAAGCATTAAGAATATCATGCAATTTCATAATCTTGTATGAGAAAATAAAACCATACATAAACCATTCAATAGATGACAAAAATGCAGATTTTACCTACTTGCACAAAAAATAATCATGAAATACCATGCAAGATCACCATAAAAGCTTCCAAGATTTATCCAACTTGCAAAAAATCAGCCTTATACAAGTGTGCCTCCCAATTTCAGCCAAGAACCTTCTAGGGTACAAATTTCAGACCTATCCTCTTGTGTGAGGAGTTGTGATGTAAAAAATGAATGTACTTTATGTTTATTTATACAGAATTTTGACCTTGAATTAATTTTCAAGTCAAAATAAGGCCAAGCTGGACAATTTACAAATAAATTCAAATTTGGCATAAATAAAATTAATTATCATGTAAAATATTCCCTAAGGGTGACATCATGCCCTTCTAGGGTGACGTTGGACCCCCAAGGTGGAACATTGGGCTCAAGATGCAGAACGTTTGGCCTCCAAAATCCTTGAATGATGCCCACACGTGCCAACCAACTCACAACTTCCCTCAAAATGAAAAGCCTAGCTCTGGATGACATCTAGGGACATGATGGTGATGTCATGGGCTCTCAAAGGTCAACGTCCAAGTGGAAGAGAAAGATCCCCCTGGGTCTAGATCTTCCAGGGTTTCTCCAAGAGCAACGTCCTTCTTTCTTCTTGGTGCAACTCTCCAATGTCTTCTTGCTCTTGGTTGGGGTTACAACATCCATCTGTGGGATTTCAACCCCATGGAGGCCCGAGCTAATAATTCCCCCATGTGTACCTGTCCACCAAGAAAATTCCTGCAACAACAACAAGTACGCCCTCCAGGGGTTCATAATTCACAGGGATCATAACATGTAAATCACATTCAATAATTAAATTACCCAAACATGTGCATAAAATCCCCCTTTACCTAGACAAATGCTCAAATATGTTATGCAATTTAACAAGTCTAGTTTGGAGAAGGTCTCAGGGTGTCCTATTGGGCTAATCCTCCTTAAGTTTGGGATGTTTCCGAGGTGAGAACCAATCTAGGTCATGTAAGTGTGTGAGGTGGTGTGGGGTAAGTGTTTGGGCATGGGGTGCAGTGATAACAAGGAAATGTAGATCTTACCTATGGGTGCCTTTGTAGAGGGCGAGTTGCACCTTGTCATAGATGCCATTTTTTCCTATCCCATTCAATGCATTTTATTCTTAGCTTCATTTTTTTTTTATCATTTTTCTTTTATGCTTCAAGGGAAGAGTTGAGGGACACTATCTTGACTTGGTGACCAGAGGTGACAACGTTATTCACAAGCATTTAATGGAGAGGCGAAGGTTGGCTTGGGATGAGACCCGCTTTCTCTTGGCTATGCCACCAAGAGCCACTACCCTGGTTTGGTGACCAGGTAGATGGAAGTGTCATACCGCTACATGCCCTACCACTACATGCCCATGGTCATAATAGGTTGGCTCATGATGAGACCTCCCATCCACCAACTAATACCTTGAATGTTTATTTATCTTATGGGTTCCCTTTTCTTACTAAGAATTTGTTTACTACTTTATCGAGAATCCATGGGCGAAGCATCTCAAAGGTTTCATTTTTGGCTTTTAACTCTTGCCATCTACTTTTACCCTTTGGGCCTTTAGCACATTCTTCCCACAAGGAAAGGTACAACCCTTCCTAGTGTGGAAAATATCAATGCTCGAACAAAGGTAGGGGGGAAATGAGAAGAATAAAGATGGAAAGTAGTAAGTGTGGAGGTAACAGACGATGACCTTTCATAGACTCACCCAGTGGCAAGCCATCCTAAAGGGATATCAACTTGCTAGGGCATCATGTTACCCTTTCAGGTATGAACAAGTTAAAGAGAATAATTTCCAAGCAAATGTTATAAAATGAAGGAGAATTCAATGCAACATATTCAAGTCCTTCAATAATCAGAGTGACACATACCATGATACCCAGACTCATTACCTCATGGAGCAAGACTTACTGTTGCTTTAGTGTTGAAATATTGTAACTGCAAAGAATATTCTTAATATTTTTGATATATTATTTATAGGATCAATCCCCATTATGGATTGATCATGTCGGTTATTGTAATAGGACCAAATCCCCTTTTGTGGATTGGTCAACAGACAATTATAATAGGAAGAATAAGTAGTCATCCCCAGCAGTTAATAAGAAGACCCAGAAATATAATAAAGGTGGGTTTACCCACCCAGTTGGAGAAGTCGGCCCTGCCAGTGAAGAGACACTTCACACATGCCAGACTTGTATAAATAAAGGAGGCTAACACCTCATTTGAACACAACTCATTTGCTCATTCTGAGAGACAAGTTCTGATCTGTTACTGGCAAAGGAGAGAGAGAGTGGCGCATATCTTGGAGAGGACTTTCTGTTTTAGCATAGAGATCTCTTGGCATTGTATTGGCTATCTATATTAAGGAAGTTTTGCTGGGTTTTCTTCCCTAGAGGGTTTCAGGATAAATGTTGTGTCTCTTGTGGTGTGTATTTCAGTGATCTTGGATTATGCTATTGTTATCTAATGAGAATTGAAACATCTATAATATTGGCTTAAACATTAACGCTTAATTATCCAATTAAATTTGAAGCAACTTTAGAAGTAAGAGAAAGCGTCAACATTGTCGTACACGCAAATTAGGGTTTTTTCAAAGTGAATCTTTTCATCCCTAAAACTATCTAGAAAGTTGTGCCCTCCATAAGGATCAATTTAGCATCATCAGCGCACATTTTCAGGTGGCTAGATCTCTCGAAGAGTGAAACCCTAGTTTCACAAAGTACGAAAACTAGAGTGCAGTACTAGAAATTACGAAGAAAAACGAAGCCTTGGTCCATAAATATGTAGATCAAGTTTGAGGGGTAAAAAGTTGGATTTCGAAATTAGTACCGGCTAACTCGACTTCGGCTCGGTAGCATCTATCTCCTGGATCAAATTTTCAAAATTGAAGTTTGAAAAATTAGGGTTTCTCATAAAACCCTAAGTTGCGATTCTTGATTCAGGTCGGAGAACGTTGCGGTACAGTTGCGGTGGCGATTAAGAGTACTACCGATGTGATCCTTTAAGATTTTAAAGAGTTGGTAATGATTACCATTCTTTGCCGAGATGGTGCCACTACATGCAAATGTTATCTGAGGTGTGTACTCACATATGTTTTAATGGTTAAACTTTAAAAGAGCATTTGCGGGGAGAAGGGATCTCTTGCCATGAATCAGGAAGGATCTCAAGATCCAACACATTAGGAGGAATGATACAGCAGTGTGATTATTACATTATGCATCTAGTACACTTATGACATTAGCGGTGTTGCATGTTAAAGCTATGATCAAATTATTAGAAGAGTTGAAAGTTGATCCTCTAACCTAAAAAAATTTCAAGATAGCATATTCTTAGTACAAGAAGACAGGTTGAAGAAATCCTTCGTCATCTTGAGTGAAGGAGACTTGGAAGAGAAACAACACTGTTCCACGAAGACAAGGCTTCGGGTTTGATTAAATCAAGTTGATAAGATTCAAAGGTACACATGGCAAGTTGATGACTATGGTTGAGATAGAAGTCTTTGTAAAGTATTATGCGATGGCATGTGAGCATATAGAGGTAAAAATGCTGATACAACTAACACCTCCTCAAGGAGAAACCTGGGTAGTATTGGTTCGGGTTGCCATGGAAAAATGCTTAGTCACAACACTATGAGAGTGTTGACCTCATTTCATATTGTATTCCTTACTTTAATCTTTGCCTGGATAAATTATAAGTGATGACTCTAAAAGAGCTCTATTGTAATGATTGTTCGTGCTATTGCTTTATATTATCGAGAAGGATATTATTCTTGCTTGTTGTTTTGTTGAGCTGGCTCCAGGTCACATGAGAGAAAGTGTTAAGAACCAAACATCAATATAGTATAGAAAAACCTCGATAAAGTACTCAACTCCTTGAAAAGCGGATAATTTGAGGATAATAAGCCTTCTTGAGGGGCAACCTCCTTTACTTACTTAAATGTTTCAAGTACAAGATGATTCAGTAAGAAAATGTCTTCTTGGTATATATAGGAGACTAGGAGGTATAATTCAACTAGCTAATGGCCTAAAAGTGACATAAATAAAATAAAATTAAAAAAAAAAAAAAAAAAAAAAAAAAAAAAAAAATAGCATTACTAATCTAATATGCCCCAATTGGAGGTAATGAGCCAATATTAAGACATGCCTCCTTGAGACAAGTGTTGTCCATGGCAGCGGTAACTTTGGATGCTTAAGTATAAAGACTCATCTTCCCAAGAGTGGGATCTTAGGGTGGTTCCTCCATTTAATGAGATACTACGAAATGGATCTATTCTCGGTTGGCCAATTCTTGTGTCAGTGATGTCTTTGGGCTCCAATATGATTTTCCTTCCTCGTCGGTTAAATATAGTTTAGGCGGGATCTTTCTTCCTATAACCTTCTTTAAGCATGAAACATGGAAAGCTGGGTGTACTAGAGTGAATATCTTGAGGCGGCTCAATTGTATGCCATAGTACCAATGTTTTGCAACACCTTATAAGGGCCATAGTACTTTGGTGATAATTTATTATCCTTCTTGGCTTTGCTTGAGGGACATCTGTTTGTTTGGTTTTAGTCTTAAAAATACCTAATCCCGTACTTCAAAACTTCTCACTACGATGTTGATCACGCTTCTTGTTTCATCACGATTTTTGTGCCATGGTCGGGTTGTCCTTTTAAGATTTGGAGAATTTGTTGTTTGATTCTGATGCTTGTCTTCCTTGAACCTTAAATTTTCTTTTAGAGAAAGAAGTGATGGAAGGAGGTGGTATCCGTCAAAGTGCCATAAATGGTGTCATTTTTGTTCGCAGTGTGAAAAGAAATGTTATACCACCATTACGCCAAAGGGTAACCATTTGAGCCATTTGTTTGTTTATCAGAGACAAAACAGAAGGTAGCCTTCTGAACATTTGTTCACTATCTCGGTTGTCCATCCAGTTGGGGATGATAGGATGAACTATGAGCCAAAAGCTACACATTACTTAAACAGAAAATAATTACTTGTCAAAATGTTAAATTGAATATGGGATCTGCATCACTTCTGATAATCTTTGAGAACACCAATGTAGCTTTGAGCTGTCTCCATGAATGCGGTGGAAGCTGTAATAGTTTTGAAGGGATGAGAGAGAGTGCTGAGGAGTGTGCATACTTGGTTAGTGTGTCAACAATCACCATGATGAGCCTCTTTCCTTCAGGACTTTTGGTAACTCTGTGATGAAATCAATGACCTCCTCACTTGTTGACTTGGGATGGATAATGGTTATGGGAGCAGGGGTCTTAATTGTTTCCCTGCTTATTTTGTTGGCAAATACACATTCAGATACAAACTTTTGAACATTAGTTTGAAAGGCCATCCCAAAAAATCCTTCTTGACTCTATGGTAGGTTTTCAAAAATCTAGGGTGCCCTCCTACTTTGGAAGGTGTCTGATTCAATAGTACCTTTTGTTTGAGTTGGGAGTTCTACATAAATATAAGCGATCTTTGTACCATGGTGAATCATTTTTCCATGTAAATGTATCACGGTCTGTGGAATCTAGCGCAACCTTTGAATGAGAGTCCACATACGTAATTTTCCATTCATCCCTTGCTTCTATTATCCAATCGGTTGGATGTTGAATAACACAAAAGAAAGGCCTCAACATCTTCATCCTTTCTTGAGGAATGCATCTTCCAAAACATTTTTCTTCCCTTTTATAGGCGATTTCAAAATCCTAACCCAACATCTTGATTTACCCATTTTTGTTGTTTTTCTAATGATAGTCTTTGTTCCAAAAGTATTTAAGATTATCATGATATATTTTCACCTTGAAGGGCCTACCACCTACAATACGTAAAAGGACACCATTTTTCAATGCATGTAGTATTGTCATCATTTCCTTCTCATAAATGGGTTTGTTTAAATCCCTTCCCTTGAGTGGTGGAACTTTCAAAATGCAGAGGCCTTCCTTCTTGCATTAGGACAACACGATTTCCATTTCGAGGCGTCACCCTGATAAAGGTTTTCAGCGGAAGTGCAGGTGGTCAAGGCGAGGAGTTGTACACATCACCTCTTTAAGTTGTTCAAAAGATTTAGTTGCCTCTGGAGTCCATGAAAATGCATCCTTCTTGATTAAGTGTTAAAGGTCTGCTATTCTTCCATAGTTCGAACAAACTTGCCGATAGTAACTTGTCAAACCAAAAATCCTCTAAGATTTTTAATGTTTTGTCGGTGATATCATGGCCTTAATCTTGTTAGGGTCTATGACACCTTCACTTGAGATACAATATGACAAATACTCTACCTCCTCCCACTCCAAATAAACATTTGGATGGTTTGGCATATAGTTTTTGCTTCTTTAGTGGATTTAGCCAGCACCTTGTCAACATAACGCACCTTGATCCTCCCAAGATTTGCTATAGATTGGTATATCATCAAAAATACTAACACACAAATTTTGAAGGAAGGGATTGAAAATGAATTCATCAACCCAACGGAATGTGGAAGGTGCATTTGTAAGGCCAAAGGCATGACCAAAAATTCATAATGGCCTTCATGAGTTGAATGTTGTTTTGGGATATCTTCTTCCTTCATTACGATCTGATGATACCACGAATGGAGATCAATTTTGTGAAATAGATTGCTCCATGTGGTTCATCTAACAATTCATCGATCGTAGAATGGGAAAACTTATCTTTAATAGTGATCTTGTTGAGCTCTCTATAATTTAGTTTTATACATGCATGAGCTATCTTTCTTGAATACCATTACCAGCAGTGCGGAGTAAGAACTTTGGCTAAGTCCTACAATAATGCTGACCTCTAACATTTCTTCAACCAAATAACCAATTTCACTCTTAGAGCATAAGGGTGTCCTACTGGCACGATGTTGGGAGGAGTTTTCTCGAGGAATTAGGTGTTCATGATCATGATTTGAGTGGGTGGAGACAACTGGGAATATCTTCAAATACTGGAATGCTTATCAATGATCCTTTGAGAATCTTGAGAATAGATGGCTTAGATGTTTGAACATCTAGTGAGCATAGTTGTGCAATAATGCTTGATGCCCCTTTTCCAATAATTTCTTCATCTTGAATTTAGATATTATCACCTTACTGGGCTTCCTGTGATACCTCTTAACTCAATTTCTTTTCCTTCCAATGAAAATTTCATGGGATACATTTTTCAATTTTGGAGTGTCTTCTGTTACAAAATTTTTCATTACTTCCATGATCTTAGCTTCCATTGAATCCATCTTAGTATCCAACTTAGCTTCTATTGAATCCATCAGCTTAGCTTCCATTGAATCCAACTTCTTTTTGTAGTTCATTTATGTCCCTACTCATTTTTCCACCTTCATCAAAGAGTCAATTAGGATTTTACGGAGCTTTTGGTGTAGAAGGTCCCTTTTGGTGGCATGTTGGCCAACTATCTCTTTTGAACCTTGATTTTTAGGAGGTTCTGCTAGAAAATATTTATTCATTTCTATCTCCCAAGTTTCAGCCCATATGGGTATGAAACTTTCTTTTAAATAGTTCTTTGATATTTCTTCTCTATAATGCCACAATTTTGATCAAACTTGTGGTATTGTAGAGAAGAAATTGGATGCACCAAGTGGAATTCTTGCTGATTTTTTGGCCTTTCGGAGATATCCTTGTATAGAATGCCCATACAAAATAAGTGATATAAAATTGTAAAACTCACACCCAAAATACTTCTGAGACTATCCACGATCAATACAACCCAGTCCCTCCAATTTGGATACTCTAGCAAGAAGTTATGATTGTTTTACGGAACACCTTCTTGAGACTTAGTCAATAGGACTAGTCCCAGGATGCCCTATCTTACAAGTGTATCTACAAATTCAAAGGGTGACTGATTTGAACTTTTCATAGATACCTTACTAATTTACGTAAATGATGCGGCGTTACAGAAAATGTTTTATAATGAAATATAGCAATGACTCATTTGAGGATGATTCGAGAACCCTATCTTTGAAGTTGTATCTCAAAAGAGTATAAGGCCTCGAGGAGTTGAATTTTGAATTAGCGATGCCTTGATCCAGATCCACTAAATTTCCTCCAAACCCGTTCCTTCACGAAGCGTTGTAGAAAACAAGTTATAGCGAAAAATTACATGGTGTCTGGATGTAGCGGCAAAACCAAGAGACCTTGAGCTCTAATACCATATGTTAGAACCAAACATCAATATGGTATAGAAAAACCTCATTAAAAGTACTCAGCAGAAAGAGATAATTTCATATAATAAGCCTCTTGAGGGAGGCTCCTTTTACTTGCTTAAATGTTCAAGTACAAGATGATTCAAAATGAAAATGTCTTCTTGGTATATATAGGAGACTAGGGTATAATTACAACTAATGGCCATCAGGCATAAATGAAATAGCATTACTAATCTAATGCCTTTAATTGGGGTAACAAATAACATTACTAATCTAATATGCCCCAATTAAAATGTAATGAGCCAATGTGGGAATATGAGAAGCTATGGCAGAAGGTCACGAGAAGGCAACATACTAAAGAAGAGATCATAAATGAAGCAATCATCATTGGAGAAGGGTGACTTACGCAGGCTAAAGGGTTCACTCAGAAGCTGCCATGACCACACTATTGAAGAATCCATGTGAACTTTGTCATTGAAATTAGCTCACATCAGCTACAAGGCACTACCAGCCACTTGATCCTGGTGACCATGAAGGTGTATGCAATGGATGTACAAAAGGGAAGAACATCAAGAAACATTTTCCAAAGAGGGACAACAAGACGTTAAAAGGGTCCTAGAACTCATTCATTGGGATGTATGTGGCCCAGTACCATCATCCTCCATTAATGGGTATGTATACTATGTGTCATTCGTTGATGATTATTCTCATAAAGGACCTAGATATATTTGAGTGTTCAACAAGATCAAGGAAATCAAAACCTTGATAGAGAACCCATACAGCCAAAGAAGATTAAGGTACTCAGGTCAAATAATGGAGAATATACCTCAAAAGTTTTTGAACCTGCAAAGATGTTGGGAAAAAGATCCCCAACAAAATGGTGTAGTTGAGCGGAAGAACAGAACCATCTTGGAGCTGTAAAGACTATGATCCATGATCAAGATCTTCCCATATGCTTATGGAAGAAGCAATGGCAGCTGTTTGTAATGTGCAGAGTCGATTGCCCCATAGTGCACTTGGGCTCAGACACGAGAAGATATGTTCACGAGAAAGAAGCCGGTAACCCATCTCAAAATATTTAGCTTTCTAGTGTTTATTCATATACCTAAAGAAAGAGAAACAAGGAAGTTGGACCGCCGAAAAAGAGGGAGATATTTGTGGGATGTTTGTGAGGTTTCCAAGACGCCAGGATCTATATACCGGAGTCCAACTTATCCACATTAGAGATCAGCGAGGGGAATGTGAGGCCTTTGATGAATATCATGGCTCAAAAGAAATCTAAAATTGCCCGACGAAGGGGTATATGAAGGCAAAGCGTCCCAGCTACAATGGGGACTGCTGAAACACTTGAGAACCAGGAAGAGGAAATTAACTTCCCTGATGAGTAACTTCTAGAATACCATGATAGAGTAGAAGTGAAAGAACCTCCTGGGATGATGATCCTCCATAAAAGCAAGCCAGCCTGAGAGCATTCAGAAAGATGGAGAAGTACAGTGTTCCCCAAGGAACCACGAGGAGCCAGTGAAAAAGACCAAAGCCATTCTCCATTTATGCGGCTTTGATGTGAAAACCTCCTAGATGAGGATTCTACTTGCTTTGAATAAGCCATTTAGAAGAAGGAATGGGAATATGTCATGATAGAAGAATATCAATCTAATAAAACGATGTATGGGAGATAGTTCCCATACCAAAAAGTAAAGATGTGGTATAATCAAAATGGCTCTTCAAAATAAAACATGTTGTTGATGGAAGTATTGAGAAATATAAAAGAAACAATATTTTGTCGCTCGTGGATTTTCTTAGAAAGAAGGCATTAACTATGAAGAGACATTTGCTCGGCGGATACCTTAGATTAGGACCATCGCGGCTCTTCTGCGGCTAAAGATGAAGTGGTGCGGATGAACATCTTTCTAAGCGATTGTCATCGAAGAGAGTATGTATATAGAGCAACCTCAAGGATTTGAGTTGAAGATAGGAAGTCTCATATATGCAGATTGAAGAAAAGCCTTATGCCGGTTAGGCAGGCTCCTAGAGCTTAGTATGGCCCATTATAAACGGTTCTTACAAGCAGGCTTTACCAAGGTAAGGACTCAAATCTACTTCAAAGTATGGATAATGAGCGGTAATTTCATGCTATGTGGATGATTTATTCTTAATCGGAGAAGAAAATATCATCGTTGAATGTAAAAGAGACTTGCACCGAAATTTGAAATGAAAGACCTTGGCCCTAATGCATTATTTGGTAGGTCTTGAGGTATGGCAGAATCCATAGAGGATCTTCCTTAACAAAGGGAAGAACACGATTAGAAATCTTAAAGAGATTCGACATCTTTGAATCTGAAACCATGAATACACCCATAGGCGAAAGGCATTAGTCAATACTTCATGAGTTGATTAAATGCACAACTGTATAGGCAGTTATTGGATGGATTGATGTACTGTGAACACCAGACTAGACATTTTTTTGCAGTGAACACCTTGATTTAGTTTCTGGTAGAACCCAAACATGTGTTCACCTAGTGGGTACAAAACATGTGATGAGGTACCTTAAAGATTCATTAGATTATAGTCTGATTGCGGCCGGAGATCATAATTTCGGCGGTGACCGCTAATTGATTAGGAAGGAAGCATTGGCAGCCAGAAAAATCACTTCGGATGTTGTTTAAGTTTAAGATCATTATGATCTCATGGCCAGTAGGAAGCAATCTAGTATTTCTCTACGAGCCGCAGTGGAAGCGGAGTACATTGTCGCATGTTACGCTAGTTGGGAAGCTATATGGCTTCAAAAGTTGTTAATCGGTCTATTTGACCTAGAAATGGAGGCAACCACGATCTATGTGACAACCCAATTTTGCATAAAGGTAATGATCATGTATTCCATAGCCGGATCAAAACGCGTAGAGATTATCATTGTCATGACATAGTGGAGAAGCCTTGAAACTCACGTATGTCGAAGCCACCGGATGAGCTGGTTGTTGTGTTGACTAAACCTCTATCTCTTGTAAAGTTTGAACACTTCGAGATAAGCTTGGTATAGATGCGAAGGACCCTCCACGAAGGGAGTATATCGCGTTCCTTGCTTGACCACCATTTGTTAGGCGATAAAACAGATGATTTCCTTAGCCCGACCTGTTAGGCACATTAAAGCAAGATGATGTAATACATTCTTTAGCCACGACCCTCGGTAGGCGTAAAGAAAAGATGATTGCCTTTTTGAATTCGTTGTTAGGCGTAAAAAGAAAGATGATGTATGTGTTCCTTGCTTCTAACCTACGTACGGTAGGCGTGAAAGATGGCTTGCATTCGTTGTTAGTCGTAAAACAAGATGATGTGTGTGTTCCTTGCTTCTGACGACCTCATTTAGGCGATAAAGCAAGATGATGTGTGTGTTTTCGCCGACCTACATTGTTAGACGCCAAACTTGAGATGAGCTCCTTATACGACGCTTCTTTGTTAGGCGTAAAAAGCAAAGATTATGTCAATGTTCCTTAGCCCGACCCCTGCGTTGTTGAGCGTAAAGCAAGATGACTCCTTTCTTGACCCTAGTTGTTAGACGTAAAAAAATATGATGTGTTCCTTTCTTGACCCGGTTGTTGGAAGCGTAAAGAAAAGATGATGTATACTCTAACCCTGGTTATTTAGACATAAAGGAAGATGTGATTTGCACTGAGCTACCAACTTAATTGTTGTGACATAGAGCCGGTTTAGTAGTACTATGATGGTCAGCCTAGTCTTTGTGATGAAGTATCACTATGCGATACGTATTGACCACCGGATGATGATGGCATTCCTTTGAGAATGGTGATCTTTGTAGATGAATAAAACTTAGATGATTTATAGATCGCTTGACCAAGATGATATTGATGATGTTGTCCTCCGCCCGATGTTGTTGATGATGTTGTCCTCTCTCCTCTCGCATGATCTTTGCTGAAGAATACCCTTATTGTTAAAGGGATGTGTTTAAATATTATAGCGCAAAGTATTCTTAATGTTGCATTATATTATTTATAAGATCAATCCCATTTGTAACTGCAAAGAGTATTCTTAATATTTTTGATATATTATTTATAGGATCAATCCCCATTATGGATTGATCATGTCGGTTATTGTAATAGGACCAAATCCCCTTTTGCGGATTAGTTAACAGACAATTATAATAGGCAGAATAAGAAGTCATCCCTAACAGTTAATAAGAAGACCTAGAAATATAATAAAGGTGGGTTTACCCACCCAGTTGGAGAAGTCGGCCCTGCGAGTGAAGAGACACTTCACATGTGCCAAACTTGTATAAATAAAGGAGGCTAGTGCCTCATTTGAACACAACTCACTTTCTCATTCTGAGAGACAAGTTCTGATCTATTACCGGCAAAGGAGAGAGAGAGTGGCGCATATCTTGGAGAGGACTTTATGTTTTAGCATAGAGATCTCTTGGCATTATATTGGCTATCTATATTAAGGAAGTTTTGTTGGGTTTTCTTCCCCTAGAGGGTTTCCCAGGATAAATGTTGTGTCTCTTGTGATTGTGTATTTCTCAATGATCTTGGATTATGCTATTGTTATCTAATAAAATGTAAACATCTATAATAATGGCTTAAACATTAACATTTAGGACCAAGATGGTGGGATGGATATTGTTTCTCCTAATAAATGGGTTGCACTAAAGAAAAGAGGGGCCCTCCAGGGCCATGCTCAAGTCATTCCGGCTCTCGACACTCCATGTAAAGGACCTGTGAGCCTCGATACCTGATCTCCTTAGTTATCCCTAGGGTAGGGGATGATAACATCTGGCTCCAACTTAGGGACATGTGCTCATCATAGAGTGCATGAGAACCTCAACATCTCTAGTATGACTTGTGCCTGCTAGATCTCAACAAAATGCATCAGTAATCCTTAGGGTGGTGATATCAACCCTTGTTCATATATGATATAATAAAATAAAGATCATATCTAACCTAGCATATAATCATGAGAATACATATATACAAGTGAGACAAAATAATATGTAAAATGTAACTACATCTATGCTAACATAATACACAGATGGTATATACAATGGATGAAAATGCCTACCTACCTCTACTTACATGTTGGTTGAATGCTAGGTGTAGTCAAATAACCAGTAAAACCATCCTAGCAATATCTCATAATACATTCCTATGTGCTTCATCACAATCCAAAACAATGACAAGTCAAGAACAAAAATAACATGAGTTAGAACATATATCACATCATCGAAAATCATAAAGTCTAGCTTATGGAGGCAGGAGGGAGGGAAAAAATTATGCCAAGTCACACTTCTAAGAAATTTCTCAATCCATCTCAGAAAGGGATCGTGAAAAATCAAAGGCTCAAAAGACTAACTCAAAGAGTATGAAGGTTGGCTACCTTGGACATCTTTACATCTTGAGGTATGGGAAGGGACTAGTAAGAACCTAGAGGATGATTGACAATTGCTTAAGGGAAGGATGAAAGACTGAGATAATAAACTTCTTCTTAAGGTGCTCAACCTACCCTTAAATTCTAAAATAAGTCTCTTCCCTAGAGAAGACTTGGGACAAGGGACATATTTCCCAATTGCATCCTTAGTGATATAATGAAGTAAAAGAATTGAAGGGAGCTGGAAAATATTGTCACAAGTATCCTGCTTTGGGCAAGCAACATCCTCACTCTTATAAAGATTTGAGCACAACAATGGTTGATAATTTTCTTCATAGAATAAATCCGAATTCTCAAAGGAATAATCATCAAAATCCTCAAGGTATGACCGAAAATCATCAGGAGAACATAGAAATAGGTCATCCTTGGGTGTTTGGAAACTATCTGTAACTATATCATCTCCTTTTTGCCATATGTCAGAATCATTAGTAACCTCATATGATAGTTGTAAAGGAAACATTTGGAAATGACCCTCAATGTCATAAATGGGATCCTCATCATACCCAATCACATCCCATTTACATTTCCCGACATGTATGAACTCATAAATATTATTAACCATGTCATTACCTTTATCATAACATGAAGGGATTAAAGCATCCAAAGGATCCTCTAACACTTCCTTTATTTCCAAATCACAAAAGATGGAATCATCAAAATACTGGAAAGGGAAACAACTTACCGTACTCACTTCTTCCTATGCAGGAGCGTCAAAGGCTTGGATAACTTCATCAAATGGAAGAGTAGGCATCATTGTCTTGTCCTCATGACTTACCTCTACATATTCATATTCATAATATGGAGGATATAGGTTTTCTAAGGGTTCCCTTTCTTCTTCACCTTCTGAATCATAGAATAAGGTATCATCAAAAACCTGAAAAGGAAAGTGACTAACCTCATCCTCTTCTTATTATGCAGAAGGAATAGAATTTGGGATGGCTTCATCAGAGGGAGGACAACACATTAATACTTCATCATCATATCTAATATCTTCAAGCAGTCACTCTTCAACCAGGTCCTCACTATCCTAACTAGAAGCAGGAGTAATTTCTTGTTTCTCCCCATGGGATTGGTAACCTTCATCAAGATCCCTCTCCTCAACCTCTTGTTGATTGATGTCTTGTTCCAACCCTTTTAGGAATTCTTCAACAAGGGTCTCAAGGAAAGGTATTCTCTTAGGCCTATCTGGGGTATATTTGGGCTCACCAATCTTCACTTCTCAAGAAAATGATTGTTCTACCTTGGATGACAAGACATTGGCTTCAACTTTCGTGGTAATGTCATAAGCTTATCGGATTTTCCTTGGCCTTCTTATATCGAGAAAAAAAAATTGATTGTCCTGAGAAAGCCCTTATATAGATGACAAAGAGGAACTTAGAAACATGACAATGGCTTTTAGGAAGTTCTTGTGATAGATTCCAGAACCTGATATGGAACTCGCTAATGGTCTCATTCTCATTCTTCTTTATGTGATTAAGTTTGTTTAGCAACACCATAGGATCCTCTTTGATATTCCATCTCTTGAGAAAGACCTTTTCTAATTGATCCATGGATGTAATACTAGACTCAGGGAGGCCATCATACCATCTTTTAGCATTGTCATGAAGAGTAGCGAAGAAAATTTTCATTGCTAGGTCTTTAACATCGTCACTGATAGGGTGGAGTTAAAAGAAGGCCAAAAGTCACTCATATGGTCTTCGACGTTTTCCTCATCACTACCAATTAATCTTGGGAGCCATTTTTCATACCTCGAGGCATTTGTCAAGGGTAACCTGAAATTTTACTCATATCCAAGGGTTTAAAATTACTTGGGTCGCATTGAGAAGCCATGGTTGGCTTTATCATTAGTGGAGTCACCAGATAATCCTTCTAGGGATTATAAAAATGAAATGAGGGAAACACCCTTAGTGGAGTCGTCGGGTAAGCTTTGTAAAGTGAAGGCTTTGAGAACAGGCTTACCAAAAAAGTGTCATTGAGGAATATTGACTCAATTTTCCCCGACAGCAACGCCAAAATGATATCGCACAATATGTACTTTCCCAAATCTCAAGGAAAGAGATGTAAGATTGGCGTAAAAGAGGGTGACCTATCATTGTCACCTTAATAAGAAACCCATTTTTGTTTAGGATTATATCAATATTACCCCAGGGGAGACATCCCCAATGACCTAAAGGGATGATAACTAAGGCAAGTATGCAAGAAAATCCCCCTCTCATTGGTCACTCAAGTCAAAATGATATTTAGGTATTTAAGGGCTGAAGCAATAGTAAAGCTGGAGTGTACCTACCCATAACAAGACAACCAAGAAAATACGATAGCTTTCAAGTACAAAAATGATGTTAGTGCTTCGTAAGACCATGAACCTTCGAAAAATAAGCTAGCTAATATAAAATTGCAGAAATACAATAGTTTACAACAAAAATAAGTATTTTGTAATAGCTGCAAAAAATATGCCTTGAAATTGCTTGAAAAAGACAAGAAAATGTAGCTTTAACTAGGAAAAATGATAATAAATTGTTACAAGCAATTTGGGAAATGTTTGGCTAGCCTTAAATATCAATTATGCAGATAATTTTCTGCAGTTAGATGGTTGTAGCAATATTTTGTAACAACAACAAGTTCTAGTGCTCATAATTGCAAGAAAACACCATGTAAACTTATCATTTACCAAGTAGATTGTTTGGAAATTGTCACAAGCAATTTTTGAGTGGGTTAGATGCAAGTTATGTAGGTGTATGCATCAAATTAATGTGGGTTAGTATGGCTATAGAAATGGATTTGCAACAACAAGAAGTTAACTGGTGAATTAGTCTAGTTAGGAGTTAGTAGAAGTAAGCAAATGCTTCAAGGAAGTGAGTTTGAGTGTTTAATCAATCCTTCAATAAGAGAGAGGCTAAGACTAGTGCCTTATAGGGATTATGGAGTCAAGTGGATGGCTTCTTCTAAGGCTGCAAATCAATTTTGATAGTGCACAAAAGTCCAAGAGAAATGCATAGGAGAAGTAGTAACTTAAGTCCCCCTGTGCATTTTCCACAAGAAAACAAGATACTAGGGTGTAGGGAATTCTATGCCCTAGCACCTTGCTTTCCTTAGGATTCTTATGGATAAGAATTTAGGCAAAGATAACTAGGTTAAAACATTAGAGTGTTAGGAAACTAGGTCTCCAGGGTTTCACTAGTCACTAGATCGATTCAATGAAAAGCTTGGCAAATAGAAAGTAAGAAAGTAGCAATTTAAGTTCATTACTTCAAGCATTAAGCATATCATGCAATTTCGTAATCTTGTATGATCAAATAAAACCGTACATAAATCATTCAATAGATTACAAAAATGTAGATTTTACGTACTTGCACCAAGAATAATCATGAAATACCATGCAAGATCACCATAAAAGCTTCCAAGATTGATCCAACTTACAAAAAATATCCTTATACAAGAGTGCACCTCCCAATTTCAGCCAAGATCCCTTCTATGGTGCAAATTTCAGAACTCTCCTCTTGTGTGAGGAGTTATGATGTAAAAAATGAATGTCCTTTATGTTTATTTATATAAAATTTTGACCTTTAATTAATTTTCAGGTCAAAATAAGGCCAACTTGGCCAATTTACAAATAAATTCAAATTTGGCATAAATAAAATTTATTAACATGTAAAATCATCCCTAAGGGTGATTTCATTCCCTTTTAGGGTGACGTTGGACCCCCATGGTGGAACGTTGGGCTCCAGATGCAAAACATTTGGCTTCCAAAGGCCCTGAATGATGCCCACACGTGCTAACCAGCTCACAAATTCCCTCAAAATTCAAACCCTAGCTCTAGATGAAGTCTAGGGTCATGATGGTGATGTCATGCACTCTCAAAGGTCAATGTCCAGGTGGGAGAGCAAGATCGCCCTAGGTCTAGGTTTGTCAAGGTGTCTCCAAGGGAAACATCCGTCTTTCTTCCTGGTGCAAGTCTCTGATGTCTTCTTGTTCTTGGTTGGGGTTGCAACATCCATATGTGGGCTTTCAACCCCATGGAGATCTGAGCTAATCATTCCCCAATGTGTACATGTCCACCGAGAAAAGTCCTACAACAACAAAAAGTACGCCCTATAGGGGTTCATAAGTCACATGGATCATAACATGTAAATCACATCAAATAATTAAATTGCCAAAATATGTGCACCAAACCCCCCTTTATCCAGACAAATGCTCAAAGGCGCTATGCAATTTAACAAGTCAGGTTTGGAGAAGGTCTCAGGGTGTCCTATTGGGCTAATCCTCCTTAAGTTTGGGGTGTTTCCCAGGTGATAACCAATCTAGGTCATGTAAGTGTGTGAGGTGGAGGGGGGTAAGTGTTTGGGCATGGAGTGCAGTGATAACGGGGAAATTTATATCTTACCTGTGGGTGCCTTTATAGAGGGCGATCTGCACCTTGTCATAGATGTCAGTTTTTCCTAGCCCATTCAATGTCTTTTATTCTTAGCTTCATTTATTTTGATCCTTTTGTTTCTATTCTTCAAGGGAAGAGTTGAGGGACACTGTCCTGGATTGGTGACCAGAGGTGACAGTGTTATCCACAAACATTTCACAGAGATGAGAAGGTTGGCTCATGATGAGACCCCCTTTCTCTTAGCTATGCCACCAAGAGCCACTACCCTGGTTTGGTGACTAGATAGATGGTAGTGTCATACCTCTACATGCCCATGGTCATAATAGGTTGGATCATGATGAGACCTCCCATCCACCAAATAATACCTTGAGTGTTTATTTATCTTATGGGTTCCATTTTCTTTCTGAGAAGATTTTTACTTCTTTCTCAGGAATCCCTGGGTGAAGCATCTCAAAGGTTTCATTTTCGACTTTTAACTCTTGCTAACTACTTTCACCCTCTGGGCCTTTAGACCCTTCTACCCACAAGGCAAGGTACAACCCTTTCTAGTATGGTAAATCCCAATGCTTGAACAAAGGTAGGGGGAAATGAGAAGAATAAATATGAAAAGTAGTAAGTATGGAGGAAATAGATGATGAACTTTCAGAGACTCACCCAGTGGCAACCCATCCTAAAGGGAGATCAACTTACTATGGCATCATGTCACCCTTCCAAGTATGAACAAGTTAAAGAGCATAATTTTCAAGCAAACATTATTAAAGGAAGTAGAATTCAATGCAACATATTCAAGTGCTTCAATAATCAGAGTGACACATACCATGATACCCGGACTCATTACTTCATGGAGCAAGACTTATTGTCACTTCAGAACCAGGTTGGTGGGATGGATATTGTTAATGTTGATAAATGGGTTGCATTTAAGAAAAGAGGGGCCCTCCGGGGCCATGCTTAAGTCATTCGGCTCTCGACACTCCATGTATAGGACCTGTGGGCATCGAGACATGATTTTCTTAGTTATCCCTAGGGTATGGGATAACAAGTACGACTTTGAAATTACACATATAAAAAGAAAAGAAATTCATGTGGTTGATGCACTCAGCAGAAGAGCTCATGAAGTGCATGTTTCAGCCATCAACAAGTATAGGACAAATTTAAAAGATAAAACTATTGAAGCAGTGAATTCGATCAACATTATTTGCAAATAAATGAAAACTTACAACAAAGTGATTCACAACAAAAATTTAAAAATTATGAATTGAAAGAGGATGGAATCCTCTTGTACAAAGGAAAGTTGTATGTGTCAAATTCCATAGAGATGAAAAATATTACCGAGAGAAATGCACAATGTGCCATATGCTTGACACCCAGGATATAAAAAATCCATTATAGTTGTAAGGAGACAACACTTTTGGTCAGTTATGAAGAAGGAATTGGCTAACAACATATCCTGGTGTCTAGAATGCCAAAAAGTGAAAACAAAGCACATACATCTAGTGGGGTTGCTACAACCATTTCCCATTCCAGAATGGAAGTGGGAAGTGATCACAGTAGATTTTATTACAAAACTGCCCAGAACCGTAAAGCAACATGACTCCATCATCGTGGTGGTGGACAAATTGACTAAGGCAACACATTTTATTCATGTAACGACAACACGCAAGGCAACAAACATTACAGAGATCTATATGAAGGAAGTGGTCAAGCTACATGGATTTTCTGAGACAATAGTTTCAGACATAGATTCCAAGTTTACATCCAAATTCTAACAAGGTTTGTTGAAAGGATTTGGAACGAATTTAAATATTAGTACATCATATCACCCAGAGTCAGATGGTAAAATGGAGAGGACCAATAGGATAATTGAATACATGCTTAGGATGTATGTGATGGACTAGCCATCGAAATGGAAAGACTATATCCACTTAGTGGAGTTTTCTTATAATAATGGGTATCAATCATCATTAAAGGTGAGTTTGTTTGAAGCTTTGTATGGAAAAAAGTATAACACATCAGTGATCTAGGATAACCTAGTAGGAAGAGCTATCATTGGACCAAATTTGTTAAAGTAAATAGAAGAGCAGATGACAAGGATCAGGCTCAATTTAAAGGCTACCCATGACAGGTAGAAAAGTTATGCAGACAAGAATAGAGTTGTTAGGGATTTTAAGGTGGGAGAACGTGTATCTATTAAAGTGAAAGTGAAAATAAGTTCGATAAGATTGGGTTCCTGGCCAAAGTTGGCAGCAATATATTGTGGGTCTTTCAAAATATTATAAAATATAGGGCCAATTGCATACATGCTATTATTTTCTGCATCCATGAAAATGCATAATCTATTTCATGTATCATTGTTAAAGAAATGTGTGTTTGACCCTAACCACGTAATTGATTGGATTGTGATCTAAGTGGAAAACGAAGGGGATTTTTGGGTGGAACCAATACACATCTTGGACTAGAAAATCAAAGTGCTATAGAACAAATCCATAGGGTTGGTAAAGGTTCAATGGACCTGCTATTGTCTTGAAGATGGAAGATGGGAGCATTAAGAAACCATGCGAGAGGAATACCCATAAATTGTTGTCAATTTTGAAGAAAATAGAAGTTGAAAAATGCAAGACTCCATTTTAGGGTAGTTATATTCCGGAAACACATCTCATAAATTCTTGAACACCTACACTTAAATCTATAATAAAATAATGGTGCTACTCGATGGACTGAATACAATGAAGGGATTATGGTCGACAAGTTGAGAAGAACGAGGGATTATGGTTGCCATTATTGTTGGAGGGTAAAAATTGTAGATGTTTGTTTTAGTTTCTAAATATTGTGATGTAAATTTGTATATGTATTTTGGCAAGGTGTTGTGCATCGAGGATGATGCATAATTTTAGGGGAGGGGGAATGTAACATCCCCACTATAATCCCTAGTTTAATTAATGCATAATGTAGATATGAATGTGGATATAACCAAGCGATGTAATATGCGAAATGCATTTTCTGGTTTTTAATGAATATAATGTGATACCATTTGTTGGGAATATGGACGGAGATGGGGGATGGGTTTTCCACAAGAGAAGAGAATGTCTAAGAGGAACCCAAGGGAGAAATGTCTTATGGGTATTAATCCAAACCCAATGTTTTGAATTTTATTATCATTGGGGAAAAATTATAATTTAATTTGAGTGTATAAGAGCCCAATCATTAAACTCATGTAAGAGGGTGGGTGTGAGAGTCACATCCCATAGTTATTGGAAAGCATAGGGTTGAAACAATCAACATTGGGCATAGTGAGAAGTCAATGGTCTTGGGGAAACTAGAGGAAATTTGTAAGGGGCATTAGGGGGTTTTTACACAATCAGTTGGGCATGAAGAACAAGCAGAGAGAAAGATAAAGAGCTAGAGATAAAGCTAGAAGGAAGGGTGAATTCATGAGCATGTTGAAGCGTATGGGGAGCATTTTGGAGTTAGAAATTGAAGAGCCAGGTTGGCAGGCCTGAAGTGTGAACTCCTGAGAGAGTTGCACTATAACAACAAGTGTTGATGTTGGTTGCTGGTATTTTTCTTGGTAGTGAGTTCCCTGGAGTTCCTAAGTCCTGAAGAGTGAACTCCTGAGTGAGTTGCACTATAACAACAAGTGTTGATATTGGTTGCTGGTAGTTTTCTTGGTAGTGAGTTCCCTGGATTTCCTAGAAGATAGATTCCTAGTTCCATGTGCCAGAGATACCCTGATAAACGAATGGAATGCCCAATGGACTGAGAGCAGTGAAAGGGTACATTCCTTGGGTTGGGCAGACCAAGGGGAAGAGAGTTCGATGGAATTCAGGATAACTGTAGGGAAATACCAGTGGGTTGTGTGATAGTGATCTATGAGTGGATTGTGAGAGACACCCTTCTTTTGTGGATTCCTAGCCCCAACTCGGGGGTGACTTTCTATTGATCTTTAGAATAATAGGTTCATGGTTGGGTGGAATTTCCTTCCCAAGAAACTAGTTGCATAAACGTTTTATAAAAGATACATGTTTATTTATTTCTGAGTTATTTGTTGAGTTTAATTGTTGTGCTTTAACTTTGTGTATGTGAATGAGTTATTTGATGCATTCCTATTAAGTTAGAATTTTGTAGATGCATTTCATTATGGGTATCCAATTATGATTAAAAATGTGCTTAAAATGTAGCTTGTAAGTTACAACAAATGAGTTAACAAGAAAACTTTGATTTTTATGTGCATTTCACCAAGTAGAGTTCCCTGGTTGAGTTGGGGAAAGTTACATGCTAGTTGTGGAAAGATTGAATGTCAAAATGGTGTGATCATTGATGTGTATCATGTACCTAGCCTGAGAGCCAATATTTTTTTTGTACCCCAACTAACTCATACTAGAACGAAGTAGAGTTTTGGTCAAATAGGTTTATTGTTCAAGATATGCACAACAACTTTGTTGTTGTCACCAAAGGTTTTCTTAACCCGAAGGATAGACTGCATAAGTTCTGTGACTTTCCAAATCCAAAACCGACTGCACCCATACCTCACACCAACAACTGCATAAAACTTTGCATGAACGACTTGGAAATATAAATTTACAGAGCTTGAAACTAATGGTGAAACAAAACATTATTATTGGACTACCCTTGTGTAATGTCCCCACTTTGGGACATCATCATAGTGCAAAGATTTATGATGACCAGAGTAGCCAGATGGATGTTATAGCAAGTACAGGGGTATTTGAGAGGCATTGCGGGGTCCAGCCTATATCAATGATCATGTTCCATCATTATGAGCCATTCCACACAGGTTGGCATTGGTTTCGTTGCATTCCGACGATTTCCATGATTTTGACTATTTTGAGCTATAAGTCAATGGAATTCACTTAAGAGGTCATTTTGGGCACATTACTTGGAGGAACCTCTCAG
>SNQJ01S0012466.1:114768-147354 GCA_010110895.2 Picea sitchensis
AAATATTTGTGCCTTACACACCTTAGAAAAATGGTGTTGTTGGAAGAAAAAATTGAAGGACTTTGGTAGAAATGGCATGTTGTTTGCTTCAAGTCAAAGCTTTGTTGACTATGTTTTGAGTGGAAGTTGTCTATTTCTCAAAATATTTGTTAGCTATGATTCCAACTAATGTCATATGGGAAGTGACTCTAGTCAAGAAATAGAGTGCAATAAAACCCTCAATCAGAGATCTTATAACCTCTAGATGCATAGTGTAGGCTTACATTCCAAACGATAGAAGGAAAAAACTAGATGCAAAGAATGTTTGTATCATGATGGGTTACTCTAAAAATTTGGAGGCCTATAAGTCATTTGACCTATCAAACAAAGTATTATCTACAAAGAGATATTGTCTTTGATTAGAATACCTCAAGTATCACTCTGCCGAATTCCTCTCTTGTCTCGTTGAGCAACGATCCTTTAGAAATTCTATCAAATTATGGATCCAATAACTACTTAACAAAATCGTTGATTGACCAGTCAACCTCTTAGCCTAAATCAACCTACAATGAAATCAACCAAAAGATTTGGAACCCTTGTTCTGTCTAGACATGGTGATACTGGTATAGGAACTCCTTCAACAAAGGGGGTTTGTCTTCCCAAATGAATAACTAAGAAAACTAAACCTGATGGAGCTAATGCAAGGGATATTAATGGCTCGAGAAAAGACATCAGTCAAAAATAGTATGGTAGTCTTGCTCTAACGGCACGTTCGCTATAGGCATGTGAGCTAGGGACATATGAAGATGCACATAGTCAACCTGAATGGGAGAGTTATCTGGATGATGAGTATCATTCTTTGATGAAAAGTGACAAGTGGGATTATTTCTTGAACTGCAAGGAAAGAATATAGTGAAATTTCAATGGGTCTACAAGACCAAATTTACATTTGAAGGCATTGTTGAAAGACATAAGTCTCGTTTGGTAGCTAATGGATTTTCTCAACAAGAAGGCATCAACTATGTTGAGACCTTTTCCCCAGTTTCAAAGATGAACTTCGTTCAACTAATTATTTCACTCACTCTCACTTTGGATGGGAAGTACATTATATGGATGTCAAAAGGGTGATTTTCTACATGGCAATATCCATGAAGAAATTTGTATAGAGTAGCCCCAATTTTGAGAAGGATGTCAATCTTGTGTGTCAATTGAATAAATCCTTATATGGTTTGAAATAATCCCCCAAGGCATGGTATGCAAAGATTTATCATCTTTTCCTCAATCTCAATTTCAAATGTTGTGAATCATATCACAATATATATGTATTGCAATTCCATGGCGAAACATTAATTTTTGCATTGTATGTGGATGACCTAGTCATTATGGAAGCAATGTTAACTTAATTTTGGGATTGAAGAAACAATTCAAAGATATATTTGAGATGGTTGAGCTTGGTCTATTTCATATCTTTTTTGGCATCCAAGTCTTACAAATGGATGATGGTATCTATAATTTTCAACCTAAATATGTGTTGAATATTTATAGAACTTCAAATAAACCCTACGCTACACCTTATCAGTGCGGAGTGAAGCGAACCAAAGAGTGTGATTCTCTTAAAGTTTATGCTACACTTTATCAATAGATTGTCAGTGTCCTTATCTATTTAACTAACAATTGACCTAACATTTCCTTTATTGTTAGTGTGGTTTCTCGATTTATGCGGGATCTATGAGAAAGTCACCTTAAGGCCACAAAAAGAATGGTTCGGAACTTACCATCTTGGTATAAAATATTCCAGTAACAAAGTGAACTAGTTGGTTGGTTACATCGACTAAAATTACACTGGATATGGAAATAATAGGAAGTCTACATCTGGTTATTTGTTTCATCTTAGTTCTAGACCCATTGTCTAGTATTGAAAAACACAAAAGGTGGTCTCTTTATTGACCACATAAGCAAAATATCATGGTGTAGTGCACACTGGCACAAAGGAAATATGGATTTGAAATCTAATGGGAAAACTTGGTTTTCCATTCGAGACATCAAATGTAGTATATTGTGACAATCAAAGTGTGATACAAGCTTAAGAGAATCATGTTGCACATAACAAGATGAAGTATGTGGAGTTTCATGCTCATTACTTGAGACAATTAGTATCAGAAAATGTTGTGAATCTTTTTATTGTTGGACATATGACCAAGTTGTTGATATATTTATGAAGTATTTATCAAAATCTAAGTTTGTGAAACTTTGGGATATTCTTGAGCTTTAGAAAGTTGCAATTATGGAGAGGTGTACATAAGTAATTTCACCTCCTTACTCTCCAAAGCATTGCAATGATGGGGGGGTGTTGGAACAATAGGCTATGCAGGTCCATCATGCCTTAGGATATTATCGATACATCCAGTGGACAATTGACTAGGAGATTTGATTGAGTGGTCAACTAAGGGACTTGCTAGATGATTGACTAAGCACTCAACTAGCTAAACAATTAGACCAAAGAAATTGATTAGTGCAAAAAATAAGGCATAAATCAAGGAGTTTGTTATGCACCCTCATCAATCTATGTGTACCTCATCTTTCCAACTTTAATGGAGTTGGTTACATATTGGTGATATAAAAATATGTCGTTACAATTTGATCTAAGAGTTTGAACAATGTGTGTATGGTATGTGTTATGTATGGAAATATTTTAGTTTCTTACACTCCTATGTACGTTGATTGTTAACAGTGTCTTTAGACACCACCTATCTCTTGGAATATTATCTCTATAATCTTCCTAATCCTTTGATTCTCAAACAAGTTGATGTTCGACGTCTAATGTCAAAGAAAGAAAGAAAACAAAAGGAAAACTATTTTATTTATTTATTTTAAATATTACAAGAAGAAGAAGAAGAAAATTAACATAAATCTGTCCTAACATCAAGCCCTTTAAGTAGTGAAAGGTTTGCACCTAGGTTTTTTAAATCCTTCTCATTATCTAATAAATTTGGAAATACTATGGATCTATCCTAGTGTAACACACCCGGCCCCTAGGTGATCTTTTAAGGGGTGGGGCGTCATAATTTTGTTTTCCTTAATTATCTCATATCCTCCATTCGAGGTCTCTATCTCATTATTCTCGTCCAAAAATTTCCAACCACGGTCTTCATGCTCAAAACCGAGCTCGGAACTGGAAGATATACCTCTCCCAAGTTCCTCAGTCGTTCATTGATCGAGGCCACGTGTATTTCATGTGGATCCAACTCAACAAGATTCATCCCAAGTTCTCTCATATCTAGAAGCTTCCAACATTCCTAAATCTATGGTGGAGATCCATCCACCAACCAATCCAACGACTAGGCTTGATCCTTGACTAACTCACGGGTTAGCGGGGGGGGGGGATCGACACTTTGACGCTTTTCCGAAAAACTTCTCCTCAAGTTTTCTGGAGTACCAAGTCTTCGGAGTGTGAAATCTGATGACACCTTTCCTTACCAATGGACAACCCAGATCTGTTCCGGCTCCCAAATCTTCGGGAGTTTTCCCAACTCCACTCTCAGCTTTCTCTGGGGCGTTATACCTCTGGATCTGCTAACACATTCTCTCCTCCGTCAATGACCATGATTTACTCCGCTCTTCGAGAGTTCGGGAGTTTTTCAAACTCCACATGTTGAATCTTCCAGAGTGTTATTTCTTCGGACTGCACAATCCGCTGACACGCGTCCTTTTCAATGGACGGCTCAGATCTCCTCCACTACTTCGGGGATTTTCGAAGCACCAAACTTCAAATCCTTCGAAGTGGCTCCTCCAGAGTTAATGATCTACTGACACGCGTCCCGGTTTATGGACGGTTCAAATCTCCTTCGTCTCCTTGCGACTTTAGGGGTCTTCAACCTTTTTCGCCTGCTTCTTTCCAGTGTATTAAACCTCCATAGTACAGTATCTGGTGCCATGTGTCTCCCGACGCCAACGACTAGGATAGAATCCATCACTTTGGGAATTTTGGACTCTATACAATACTACCCCAATTCCTCCAGAGTCCAGAGTCCCGGTCACTTCACCCACCCTTTTGGCCAAGTGGGCACGTACCACGAGCTGACACGTGGAAGGACCAGGGGTGACATGCACCCTCATTGTGGATGACACGTGTCACGTTCCAGTAGGTATATAGGGTATGTGATACGCACAAGTCTGGGTAACACGTGGCACTTCAAACTGAGGTCCACGTGTCCCTCGGTGATGTCACTATGCCACGTCACCCCGCACTGACAACTTTCTAACATCCCTCAGATCTCACAGTCGAGATCCTGCCACGTAGATCCATATATCTATGGCTCTTGTTACTTCGAGAGTTCGGTGTTCGGGAGTTTAGTGGTGCAGACTCCTCTTTTCTCCCGAAGTTGGTCAACATCGGGCTGACCACAACCTAGATCTAGCGGCTAGGAAAAGTCCCAAAGCGTCCTCAAATTGATGACTCTTGTCACATCGGACTTTGGCATTTGGGATTTTTGCGATGCAAACTCCTCCTTTCTCCTGAAGTTGGTCAGCGTTGAGCTAACTATATCGTAACTCTGATGGCTAGGATAGGACCCAAAGGATCCCCAAATCTACGGTCCAAGTTACTTCACAAGTTCGGCCTTCAGGAGTTTTGGCTCCACTGCCACTCCATTTTCCCGAAGTGGGACTTTGTCAAAGTATCATGTGCGGGTCCCCCCCTCCTAGATGATCGGACAATAGGTGGGGCTCCTAATGATCTCCACCAAATCTACGACTCTCCTTCACTTCATAACTTCGGCTTTCAGGGAGTTTGATGTTATAGAATCGCCATTCTCCCGAAGTGGAACTTCATCGAAGTACCATACGCAAAACCTTCCACTACGCGATCAGATGGTCGATAAGGGGCCCCAACGGTCTCCCTAGATCAACGAATCACAACCTTCCGCGACTCCATCATTTGTGTATTTTTAACAGTTATGAAGTTTGACATCTCAGGGCTTCGAGCTCTCGAAGCCCCGAAGCCATCAAGAGTTAGCTCATTTCGGACTTAGCGCAGGGTTCCTAAACCCTGATCATATGGACCCTCTAATGAATCTCGGGCTATAATCTCTACTCTTAGCCAAGATTTGGTCAAGTTCGTGGGCGCGAGCCTAAGGTCTCTTAGGCTACTGGTTTGAAGGAAGCACCTTCCTAGCTCGCAGAACTTTAAGTTCTAAAGCAGGGCGAGGTAATCTCTTGGGATTATCGAGATGCTAGTAGTGCCAAGAGGCTTGCTCCAAGTTTGGAATGGTGAGGTAACTCCCTGGGGAAAACACCTTCGAGGGTTAAACTGGAGCATACAGAAAATCAAGCAGAAGCATAAGTCCTCAAGGAGATAAATACATACACATCACTCGATCAGTCAATACAGAGGCCAATCTTAAATGTATACATACATGAATTCATTCATTATTCCATTTCAAAGCACAAAGCATGAAAATACTTATCAGAACCAGAAGACGTGATGTGACTGTTGAAAGGGTGCCCATTTCCACCCAACCATAGGGTCAGTGAATCCTAACGGATTTACCACTGGCCACCCCTGAGCTAGACCATGATGCTTTGAGATTGAATCTTTTCTTCCGGCTCAACGAAAGTTAGGAATGAAGGTTACTCTCCTTCTCTTAGCACAGAAATAGATAGGGACGAAGGTTACTCTCCTTCTCTTAGAACATAAATATATAGGGACGAAGGTTACTCTCCTTCTCCTAACTCAGTCATAGATAGGGACGAAGGTTACTCTCCTTTTCTCGAGTCAGTCTCTATTTCCTGTAATAAAAACACGTTCTTTTCACAATTATTCCTCGAACTCGAGAGCTCGATCTCTCGTCTCTGCACTCTTCGCAAATCTCCTTCTTTGACCCCCATGCTTTCATTTCTTTCCTTTTCCAGCAAGATTGTGTGTGGCCCGAATTCCCAATTCGTGGTCAGGTCTGGAAGCCTTATAGATGGGCGGTCTGCCCCATCCCCTCATTAACTCCTGAGGAGGGCTTCCCACCTACCAACTTGATTGTAATTCATTTCTGGGTCATAGGGTTGTTCTGATCCTAAGAAATTAAATCCAGCAAGGTACTGGTTCGGTGGAGGTTAACGCAAACATTCCTAGTTCCCTCCACCATCTCTTTCCTAGCATTCGTGGTCTCTCTTACCACATCCCCTTTCCCACAATCATGCAACACATATTCATTTTCTACTAAAATAACATAGTTTACATTCACCAACCTTTCATACAAAGGTCCATCAAATCAAACATTCACACCTTTCAGTTTTCCATAGTTCATTGGCCAATATAGTTATATTTACAATTGGGGGAAACTAGGTGTTACAATTCCCTCCCCCTTAAAGGAACATCGTCCTCGATGTTCTATCTGTCAATATTCTATGTATATACAGGAGTAAACAAAATCAGATATGCCTGCCTCATGGAATCCTCCATAGCAATTTAGCTCAGCAGGCAATCAGTCTTCCTTATGGGCTTACATCGTTTCCATATCCAAGACTCTTTCTTCCTACAAGTCAACTTTCCTCAACCAAACAAATTGTTTGTTTTCATGCACACTATATTTTCATATGATGCATACTAACAATCCAAGTCATTTTCATATATTCAGGGTATATAAAGAAAAAAGGAAATATTATTATTATGTAAGCATCCTGTCAACATACTAAATTTTCCAAGTGCAATTCAAATATTAAATGACTTTAACCAATGTGCCAATGTTCATGGCCACATTCATGTCCAATACACCCTCGCATTGATCTTCAAGCTGCCACACTTGGTGAAAAGCACCCTTCTATGGTGTGTTGGAGTTTAACCAACCACTTCACCATATGGATTATTCCTCCTCGTTCACTCTTACAACAGAACTATGCTTCCTGCTACATGCTAATCATGATTCCAAATCAGTGCACATGAAACTAATTGTTTCTCTTGAATGTGCCCAAGCCTTCTTCCTTCATTAGTAACAAGGGTGCCAACACTCATGACCACGTATACAATGTAAGTATAAATATTGGAAGGTCCTCCTTCCTCAATGGAAAATCCATTATCTATCCTTTACGCAAACATGCATTTCCTCGAAGCAATTCCATGCAATGTGCTAACTATGAGCACCTTCATTCCCATATAACCAGTCCTCGCAACCACAGTCTAACACAGAGTGTTAAACTCTATATTCCTTGACTTGCCTGGAGGAACTTCATTTTCTCTCCATGCGACTGAGAGCTGCAACCTCATCTCTATTCGTTTCGACGCTACCCTTTTAGCTCCCGTGTCCAAGCACTATGATCCTGGCTACACCCCTTGCCTGCAAATCGACGGTGTGGATCCATATTCCCCCAGACCTAATGTCTGCAAGGGATTATGGAACCTCAACTAGCTCAAGGTTTAATTCTCCTTCCGATCTTCGCATTGAATACAGGTCGTCCGATCTACGATCGGATCCCAAACTAAAAACAACGCTATATTGAATTTAAATTATGGGTACAGGTCTCGACGTTAGCCCGTGTGCATATACAATCTCCGCAATGATTGCGGGTCATCGATCTTAGCCCTCGATCGATTTTAACCACACGATTTCCAGATAATAATAATAATTCCAACACAGAAGTGTTTAACCAAGAATTTAGGTTGACACAGAGCTTCGATGTGCTAAACTCAACCACATAACCCAATCACAATACGAGTTTTACGCGACATTAATGATGGGTTCCTTCCAGGTTCTCCCACCGATCGTTCACAGATCGACGGTCACAACGATTGTGGAACCCCAATATGCTCCCTCTTTATCGGAGAGTTCAATCTCCGCAATCTGAAAAGTGCTCTCCCGACTCTTTTAATCGTGGTTGTCAATCATCCAACCCGACGAGATCAACGTCGCGGGTTGATTGCAGGACGTGAACTAGCACATCCGTTAATTTCACCTTCGCGCTCCACAATGATCCCCGAACGTCGATCAAATCGAACGACTGGTGTTTGATCTGTTAACTCCAGTGGATATTGAAGTTGATTTGACGACTGCAATCAATCTTCCCTCCGATGAGAAGCTCGCATTCATCCCCTAAATTGATCAGGGTTTTCTTCCTCAATCATACTCTACTTGGGTATCTGTGGCATACAACTTGTTTTCAAAACCTTTGTGCATAACGTTAAGACAATAAAACATTTTCAAACATGTCCTAGCACATATTTATGTACTTCATCACATTTTCCTTAATGTTTTCATGAGTGCAACACAAACAAATCTCGATTGTTTCTATAGCAATATGACCACCATCACTATGGTGCCAAAACATTTACTTTCATCTGCGTACCGACTCTCTCATCCCAGAGAAAACATAATACTCAGCAAGAAAAGAATTGAGGGTTCTCCCCTTCTTTCAATTCTTTCTACACCACCTAGGAATTTTCAACCCAACTGAGTTATCTCTAAATGTCTCACTACCTTTTCTTAACATCGCTTCAACCAAGCCTATTCAATCAAACATACTCATTTATTCATTCATTAGTTTCTTATTCATTCTCATTTATTCATTCATTAGTTTCTTATTCATTCCATGATGTTTTCAAAATGCAATCCAGATTCTTATATATATATATATATATATATATATATATATATATATATATATATATATAATATTGAGCTCACTTCTTAGTTCTCAGTCAGCTATTAAAGTTGTGATTTTTTCCTCCTGACATAGTTTTCACATAGTTCTCTCACGGGGAGCTCCATCTGCATGCAACTTATTTATTGCATGTCCATCACTATCTGTGATGGCCTCAATCTTGAGTTATCTTTAGTTGTTTACCAAATATTCCATAGGGATATAAACATGCATCTTTGTCACGCACCCAAATTATGTATCCATACATATTCTGGTTTTGTTAACTTACATCCATGATGTACTTAACCATATGCATAATCAACAATCTTTGTGTAGCTTCCATGGGTATATTTCAAAGCCTACATACATCTCTATTCTAAAACTAGTCAACTCATGATTGTTCAAAATCATTTTCATGTGATCCTCAAGGCATAATCATTTGCCTCTTATCCTGACAACATACCATCCTTTCTCATTTACTCTTTCATTTATTTATACTCATATTTTCTGAGGAAATGGAATGCATTCCCCCTTAAGCTATCATTCAAAACAGAACTTTCATGACTCTTTAAAAAATTGAGTCAACCATGCATCCATGGTTTTCACTTAACCTTGCTAAGTGAAATTCTTGCCTTACATACCACTCATCAAGGCAACCATATTGTGCCTTTAGTATACATATATATTTAAATCATACATATGCATCACTTTCACATTTAATATCATTCATACCTAGCTGGTATTACTATTAGGCTTCATATCAAGAAGCTTCACAATGCACTAAATCCATGCACTCAAGCATAAACAAACACAAACCTAACCAAACATTCATCATGCAAGCTCATTGATTGCACCCTTTCCATGTCATGCATGCACATGGGCATCTCAGACTTCCAGATCCTCCTCCAAGGATATTGTTGTCATCCTTATGACAAGCCTCATAGGAACACTCAACTCTAAGTTTCTATCTCAGTTGATAGCTTGTTGTCATTCACACGAAATCCACATGGAAGTTGAATCAGACATATTCATAACTATGTTCCCTTTTTATACGATAAAACTAGCAAGAAAACACTCTTGCCTCAACCTCCCTAGAACATTACCCAACTTATAAATACATTCTGGGAAAGTATAACCATGCCCAAGGTAACAGAATCAACCAAACTAGCTTCCAATTATATCTATATGGCTACCATCCACCATTGGATGTCCATCTAACCCATTGGGATTCTAGAAGTGCCCCAACACTTCCCTTACCACATTCATGATCAACATTTAGTCAACTATTTTATCTTAATTTTAACAATAATGTCTAATACCATTTGGACTACTTACTAAGTATCCTAGTTCAGAAATCCAGAGTATCCTTAGGTCAATATCGGTCTTGACCATTACATCTAGAATTCTTCCTTCTATTCAACACAATCATGGGCGGAGGGCATTCTCCTCCTCCCACAAAAACTCTAGTATATTAGTTTCCTATACACCAAACAAGGGAGGTTGTTGTGATTTCTCACTCAATCACCCTATAATTTTACAGCTCTGTTTATCAGCTTGATTAGAAAAACCATGTCCAACAATTCTTGTACCTAGAAACAAAATTCGTTTCTCAGTCCACTTGAAACCTGAGAGTTGCGCATGCTCTCCCTTTTCAGGGAATGGTCACCAAATGCATTCCTCTAGTCATTAGGGGTTACACACCTATACTAGGTTAACCCCTTCATTAAAGTAGTAATCATTACTGCTACGGATCCTTTCCATCCGTTCAAATTGTTATTTTAGTTTAAATATTAGTGTTCTTCAACATAATCTCGTTCCTGTAGAATCGACTTTCATTTCCCAAGGAATGTTAGGCTCCCTTTGTCACAAACTAGCATGGTTCAATATCGTTGGGGTAAAATTTCAACTGTATTTTAAATCTGCATCCTTCTACTCAAGGAACTTGTGCAGATGATTTATGTTTGGTGGAAATATTCTCCACAGGCTCATCTTAGCCTTGGTGACCGAATCTTATGAATATACAATAGCGTGTATAATTTCACAATGAAGTCAACTTATTTATTTGGGAACAATAGCAACATACGGTGCCAATTTCCAAAACATCTATCAATAGTAAAGGATCTCATTCCTCTCTTCAGTAGAGGTTTTCTAAGCCTCTTAGGAATGCAGTAAGATAGGGTGTTACCCCTTAAAGTTCTCCAGAAATATTTTCATACGACTCGTACATGAGCCCAAGAAAGCCAAGTGTTCTTGTTGTGCTCTAATACCAATTTGTAACACACCCGACCCCTAGGTTCTCTTTTAAGAGGTGGGGCATCAGAATTTTGTTTTCCTTAATTATCTCAAATCCTCCATTCGAGGTCTCTATCTCATTCTTCTCATCCAGAACTTTCCAACCACGGTCTTCATTCTCAAAACCGAGATCCAAACTGACAGATATACCTCTCCCAAGTTCCTCGGGCGTTCATTGGTCGGGGCCATGTGGCTTTCATGTGGATCCAACTCAATAAGCTTCATCCCAAGTTCTCTGATATCTCGAAGCTTCCAACATTCCTAAATCTATGGTGGAGATCCATCCACCAACCAATCCAATGACTGGGCTTGATCCTCAGCTAAATCATAGGCTAGCGGAAGGATCGACACTTCGACGCTTTTCCGAAACACTTCTCCTCAAGTCATCCGAAGTACCAAGTCTTCGGAGTGCGCAATCTGACGACACCTATCCTTACCAACAGATGTCTCAGATCTGTTTCGGCTCCCTATTCTTCGGGAGTTTTCCCAAATCTGCTCTCTGCTTTCTCCGGGGTGTTATACCTTTGGATTTGCTGACACGTGCTCTCCTCCGTCAACGGCCAGGATTTACTCCTCTCTTCAGGGATTCGAGAGTTTTGAAAACTCCACACATTGAATATTCCAGAGTGTTATTGCTCTGGACTGCACAATCTGCTAACACATGTCCTTTTCAAAGGACGGCTCAGATCTCCTCCGCTACTTCGGACTTTGAGGATTTTCGAAGCACCAAACTTCAAATCCTCTAGAGTTAACGATCTACTGACACGCGTCCCAGTTTATGGACGGTTCAGATCTCCTTTGGCTCCTTGCAACTTCAGGGGTCTTCAACCTTTTTCGCCTGCTTCTTTCCAGTGTACTAAACCTCTGGAGTAGAGGATATGGTGCCATGTGTCTCTCGGCGCCAATGGCTAGGATAGACTCCAGCACTTCGAGCCTCCTGGACTCTCTACAATATTATACACCAATTCCTCTAGAGTTCAAAGCCCCGAAGTCCCGGTCACTTCACCGATCGTTTTGGCTAGGTGAGAACATACCATGAGCTGACACGTGGAAGGACCAGGGGTGAAACGCACCCTCATTGGGGATGACACATGTCATGTTCCAATAGATATATAAGGTATGTGATATGCACAAGTCTGGGTCACACGTGGCACTTCAAACTGAGGTCCACGTGTCCCTGGGTGATGTCACTATGTCATGTCACCCCGGACTGGAAGCCCTCTAACATCCCTCAGATCTCACGATCGAGATCCTACCACGTACATCCATAGATCAACGGCTCTTGTTACTTCAGGATTTTGACGTTCGAGAATTTGGCGGTGCAGACTCCTCTTTTCTCCGGAATTTGGTCAGTGGCGGGTTGACCACAACCTAGATCTGGAAGCTAGGAAAAGTCCCAAATCGTTCTCAAATTGAAGGCTCTTTTCACATTGGGATTCGACATTCGGGAGTTTTGTGATGCAAACTCCTCCTTTCTCTCAAAGTTGTTGAGTGTCGCATTGACTACAACGTAAATCTAACGACTAAGATAGGACCCGAAGGATCTCCAGATCTACGGTCCAAGTTACTTCGCAATTTCAACCTTCGGGAGTTTTGGCTCCACTGCCACTCCATTTTCCCGAAGCGGGACTTCTCCGAAGTATCCTGTGTGAGTCCCCCCCTCCTAGATGATTAGACGCTAGGCGGGGCTCCTAATGATCTCCACCAAATATACGGCTCTGCTTCACTTCGTAACTTCGACATTTGAGGAGTTTGATGCTATAGCATCTCCATTCTCTTGAAGTGGAACTTCGTCGAAGTACCATATGCGAAACCTTCCACTAGGTGATCAGACGGTCGAGAAGGGGCCCCAACGGTCTCACCAGAGAAACGACTCACAACCTTTCGCAACTCCGACATTCAAGTATTTTTGACAGTTATGAAGTTTGACATCCCAACGAGCTCCCGAAGCTCTGAAGCCATCAAGAGTTAGCTCCTTTCGGACTTGGCGCAAGGTTCCTAGACCCTAGTCATATGGACCCTCTGATTAATCTCGGTCTATAATCTCTACTCTTAGTCGATATTTGGTCAAGGTCGTGGGCGTGAGCCTAAGGTCTCTTGGGCTACTGGTTTGAAGGAAGCATTTTCCTAGCTCGCAGAACTTTAAGTTCTGAAGCAGGGCGGGGTAATCTCGTGGAATTACCGAGATGGTAGTAGTGCCAAGAGGATTGCTCCGACTTTGGAACGGTGAGATAAATCCCTGGGGAAAACACCTTCGAGGATTAAACTGGAGCATACAGAAAATCAAGAAAAATCATAAGTCCTCCAGAAGATAAATACATACACATCACTTGATCAGTGAATACAGAGGCCAATCTTAAATGTATACATACATGCATTCATTCATTATTCCATTTCAAAGCACAAAGCATGAAAACACTCATCAGAACCAGAAGACATGATTTGAATGCTTAAAGGGGTGCTTGTTTCCACCCAACCATAGGCTCAGTCACTCCTAACGGATTTACCACTAGCCACCCCCGAGCTAGATCACAATTCTTTGAGATTGAATCTTTTCTTCCGACTCAACGAAAGTTAGGGATGAAGGTTACTCTCCTTCTCCTGGCATAGAAATAGATAGGGATGAAGGTTACTCTCCTTCTCCTGGCATAGAAATAGATAGGGACGAAGGTTACTCTCCTTCTCCCGACTCAGTCATAGATAGGGACGAAGGTTAATCTCCTTCTCCTGAGTCAGTCTCTATTTCCTGTGATCGGAACACATTCTTTTAACAATTCTTACTCGAACCCAAGAGCTCAGTCTCTCATCTCTGTACTCTTCGCAGATCTCCTTCTCTGACCCCCACGCTTACCTTTCTTGCCTTTTCCAGCAAGATTGTGTGTGGACCGAATTCCCATTCCGTGGTCAAGTTTGGAAGCCTTGCAGATGGGCGGTCTGCCCCATCCCCTCATTAACTCCCGAGGAGGTATTCCCACCTACTAGCCTGACTGTAATTCATTCCTGGGTCAGAGGGTTGGTCTAATCCTGAGAAATTAAATCCATCAAGGTACTGGTTCGATGGAAGTTAACGCAATGATTCCCAGTCCCCTCCATCATCTCTTTCCTAGCATTCGTGGTCTCTCTTAGCACATCCCCTTTCCAGTAATCATCCAACATGTATTCATTTTCTATTAAAATAACATAATTTACATTCATCGACCTTTCATACAAAGGTCCATCAAATCAAACATTCACACCTTTGAGTTTTCCATAGTTCATTGGCCAATATAGTTATATTTACAACTAGGGGAAACAAGGTGTTACACCTAGTAATACTCCTAGTGCTCACAATACAATGATAATATGAAACATTTTGTCAAAAATGAATTATATTGAATGACAAAATAGATAGGTGTTGAGAAAATATAGTTATATAGAACTAAAAGAAATATAATATGGAATGTACATATAAATATATTAGTATGTCGTCCATGCAATTATTTAATGTTGTCCTTGAATTTTTCTTGAAAGAGTAACTCCTTGTATCATGCATTTTATGAACAAAATGACAATATATGGATTATTTATTGTAAGTGGTTATGGTTGGATTATATATTTTTGGTTGTTGTGGTTGTCTAAAAAAATCAAATTGTTATCATTGTGTGATGAGTGTGAATTGTAAACTTAATGAAGTATAATATCAATGATAACTTGAGAAATAAGCATACAAATGACCATGCATCTAACCTATGCATATTAAATGGGGTACTCCATTAGAATTTTCACCTCATGACAACATATTTCCTCTCATATAAATTAAACCTTACAACTAGATTCTAAAACTTTTGTTACACTTAGAAAAATTGTATTTCTACATCAGTCAAAACATTGCATGGAACATTCACAAGCGTAGACATGACATTAGATCAAGCTAGTTGTAAACATGTAATAGTTCTATGAAAATTCAGATTTAAAAACTCATATCAACGTGTTAAATAAACAATGGCAACCATACTAGATCAACAACAACCACACTAAACCAACGATAATAGCCACTTATCTTTCTATTACAATGAAGGAAAAAATCACAACTACATACTAATATATATAACAACCCACCAATAAATGGAAGCTATAACAAATATGAAAATTACATTAGCATACTAAATCAACAACAAATTTGAAGGATAGAATATATCTAGCAAATAAAATCAAAAAACTTATGTTGCACCAACAATCGCATCTCTTACTATTACAAAGAAGATTACATACACAACTTCTCACAAGCTTAACCCAAAACATCATGTCACAAGCTCAAACCAAACTAGCATCTCATAAGCTCATAAAATGAATCCAAAACCCTACAATCACATCTCTCACATTATTCTTCTCTAGCTCTCATCAAACAAACTAATAACATAATGAAGTGTTGTGTTCATCCTTCCTTTTATAAAGCAAGAGAATGAGTGAGTTACAAAGTAAGGTAAAACCCTAACACTAGACTAGGTCCACAAATAGAGAACATATCCACAAACAAATAACACATCCACAAATAGAGTGATCTACATGTGTCAAGTAAGTAGGCACATGCCCACAAGTTCCAACTCATCCTATTCACATATTTTTATGCACCCATAGTGCCAACTCAATCATTCCATGTATTTTTATGCAACATTACATTTTTATGTAACAAGTGCACCCTCCTAGTCCAAGTGACAAAATAGATGAAATGTGGGTTGTGAGGCAAAAAACATTCATGAGACTCTCTCACAAAGATGTCAACTCACAACAAGAGCCAAACACTCTCCAGGAAACAGGTAAACCATCACTCCCTCTTTGCAAGGAAAGTGTTATATATCACACCATGTAATACCTCTAAGTTGAACCTCGATTGTAAATATACATATAAGCCGGTGAGACAGGATATTTTTGAGGCCAGAGTGCCTACACGATTCTCGAGTCAGAGAGCCTAGATGTTAAGAGGCCAGTGAACCTATCTTTGTAATATGTAATCACTCATATTATTAATAAAACACATTGTTGTTGCAGACCAAGTCACACAAAAGAGTATGGGGGGCTAAAACTCCAATAGAGGGAAAGGGGGCTAAGGGTCCAAGATGAGAAGCTAAGACAAGGGGGATTAGGTCAAGGAAATATTATATTAATATTTCCTAAAGTCTAAATCATGAGATACCTTATCCTAAGTTCCTAAGGTGAGGAACATGTCACCAAGTGGGGCTCATGCAGCGCCCATCATGACAAGTGACAAGATGGGAACATGAAAATATATTGGATAAACTTAGTGTATTTTGGGGGATTCTCATTATTCTCTCATTGACTCTTACCATCCATAATCTCTCGACCATCCATATCTGTATCTGTACTTGGGAAGATTTGGGAGCTATTGGTAGCTAGTAAATTGAGATCATTTGAATTGAAGAACTGGGTTGTCATGCTCATGTGTGTTTGAAGAAGTGGGTTGGAAGGCCCGTGAGCATTCTCTTTGGGTGAGAGAATTGTTGGGAATTGTAATTCCTTGTGTGCTGGGAAATAGCTACAGAGCTCTAATACTTTCTGTCTGGCCTGTTGTTGAAGCCCCAAAAGGGAAGTGGGGTAGTCAAAGGATTTTCAAGCAGATAAGGGGCACACTTCCTGGGGTGGGACAAGCTATGGGAAATGAGAGGATGTAGGCTAGTCGCAACAGTTGGCACCTTAAACTGAGATTTATCGTGTTGGATAGACCTTAGTCTGACTTAGGAAACCTTCCCTGGTGGAGTTTCTAGCCTCAACTCAGGGATGACCTGCTGCTGAGATTTTATTAGAAGAAGAGTCTATGGTTGGGAGGAACGTCTGAGGTCTGTACGCAGTTGGTGATTTACCATTAAAACATAAGTGTTTTTTTATGTGTTTACATGTTATTTATTGTGTATTATTCTGCTGAGTAATGTACATACATTTATCTCAATTATGTATGCTTATATATATATATACATGAATTGGTATATTGGTTGCATTTAATATATTGTATTCATATCAATGGAATGTTATGTTATTTAAATGGTATCAGAGCAAAGAATAGAGGTAATGGGACTCAACAAGGTGGCCAAGTACGTTACAAAGCCGAAAGAGGCAAAATTTTAAAGAAATTTGAAAACGCAATTGTGACAGAAGACAGTTTATGTGTGGTCTGGCCCAGCTTGGGTGGTTGGGGACACTTCAGAGTGGTACCAAAGATACAACTTCATTACTAAGCCAGCATGGGCCAACTAGAAGAATGTCGGAGATATAAGTTGCATAAATTTAAATTTTCAGAGAATGTCTCTGATATGTTTGACAAAAGTATTCCTACGATATTGGGAAATAATTAGTGGATAATTTGAGAAATTTAGCACTGGGGATTAAAAATCCCCAATTTTAAATCTCTCATTGGGCATTTTCAACCTATAATTGAGTGAGATTCGGAAATTGCATAGCGCCCATGGTGAAATTGGGAAAAATCCCCAATTCTGTAGTGGAAATTCATGGGAAATTCAATGAGGAAGAGTCAAATTTTATGTACAAGGGTAGAATCGACGTTTTCAAGGCTGGAATTGGTCGTATTAAGCTTGGTTTCAGAACTACTATGGAGATCAAGTCAAGAATTTTGAATTTGGGCGTTTTTAAAAATTGGAATTGAGTATTTTTTCGTACAATGACGTCAACATGACGTGGAGTCCAAATGTCAACTAATGTGTTAGAAGGATGACATGTACCGCCCTGATGGAAAGTACACGGTGGCAGGTGATGTGGAGTTGCAGTGGCAGGGCACCTACTTGTCCTGCGGAACCTTGACTCCAGACCTACGGTGAGAGTTCAAGAATTTACTAAGTGATGGAATGGATCCGTCGAACGAAGAGGGTCGGGAGTATGTGAGGAAATGAGTGTGAACTCATGGTGAAGTTTCAAAATTTGAATAAGTGTCAAGACATCGCGGAGCGCAGTGAGATCACGAAATTTGACTAAGTGTCAAGACTTTGCGGGTGTGAAGAGTGTGGTGGAGAAAAAGTGTAACATTCCGCGTAGCACACTAGATTTTGAGAATTGTCTAAGTATCAAGACACCACAAAGCGCGGTGAAATCTCGAGATTTGACAAAGTATAATGGATCGATTGGACAGATGGATCGTAATGAGAGTCAAATGATTCAAGAGAGTAGCTTATACCCGCAATGAAATGTCAATGAAAAATTATCTAAATGTGGAAACATACAAGTGAGAATTTGTGAGAGACTTAAAACATTAGCGGGTCAACTTGGGTGTGAAATGAAGGTTGCAGAATGTGAGGGTGCATTTCATAGACCACGAAAAAAGTAACAAGAATGGAGAATGGGTTGTGATCCCGCGAAAAGTTTAGAAAAGTTTCTAACTATGAGTGAAATATGTGACGACTGAGATAAAGTCTGAAGGGATGATCAGACAATCGTTGAGTGTTGAAGCTCTATTGCATAGGCTATTGGATATCCTTCCTGGATGATACTTCTTTTCTTTCTCACACCATCAACATCTTCCTACTCAAGGCTCAGAATTGAGCATGAGAACAATCGTGGATAAAGGAGTCCATGTATTCACCCAGAAACGTAAATGGAAATTAAGATTCACAAGAAATAAAAAATAATATTTCTAGTGTATTTAAAGAGAAGAATGATGCATAAAGTGATGGATTTGTTAAATTATTATAGCCTAACTAATCTTATTCCTTGTACATTTCACAGAACTAAGAGAAAAATAGAACCAAACAAAATTCAACAAAGAGATTAGAGACCAGAGGTATGGAAGATGCACAAAGAACTTACAATTATGAAGATGAAGTCAGAGGATTTGGTATGAGCATGGGCAATGTAGGGACATAATCCAATGGGAATGGAGAAGGAAAAGAGGAGAGCATGAAGTTAGTGGAGACTATTAAGAGTCTGCAAAAAGATGTGCAAAGTTATAATGATGATAATGATAAACTTATGAAGGCTAAAGAACAACAAGATGGTTTCAACATCAAGATGTTGCAGATCTTGGGTAGAAGAGAGAAGAAAATGGATAAGTAGACATAATCAAGAAAGTCAAGAATTCATAGATCTCATGCCAAAAAGAAAGAGTCGAGAAGTGTTGGTAGACATCATCATCACTCACCAAGGCACTCAACTAGAAGGGAATACAACAATCCAAGTATATCTCCTATTAGAAAGCATAAGAGGAGGTATGGGATGGATGAACTACAAGGAGAAATGAACAATATTAAACCTCCTACCTTTGATGGTGAGCAAAAAAAGGATGAAAATGAATAAACTTGGCTTTTGGGGATGAAGAGATACTTTCGGTTGCATAATTATTCCCCACAATATGAAGGAAGAATTTTCATTTACCAACTAAAGGGAAAAGCATCAATGTGGTGGGACCAACTTGTGCAAGTACAACACATTGATCAGAAGATCACTTGGAAGTAGTTCAATAAGTGTTTCCAGAAGAAATACTTGACCAAGTGTTATTATGATAGGAAGATGAAGGAGTTATTTGATCTCAAGCTTGGGAGTATGACCATGGATGAGTATGAAAGGAGATTTTTAGAACTGTTAAAGTATGTTTATTTCATCAAAGATTAACATGTCAAGATTCAAAGGTTTTTGAGCGGGCTTCCAACAATATTTAGTGACAATATACAGTACGATGATCCCAAGATTTTGGATGAAGCAATAAGGAGAGCCAAGTGCCTCTATGATCAACATAGAGGAAGACCAAACTTCCACAAGGCTTGGGAAGATAAGAAAAAGAATAAGATGGAGCAAAGGAAGAAGGGGAACAAGCCACCATTCTTCAGAAATAATTCTTAGGGGAAACCAACTCAAAATGAGTCCAGAATGTCATAAACATTTGGAAAAAGGATAAGGCAGTAACCTATGAAATGTTGGGGTTGTGAAGGAGATCATATGTACCGAGATCTCCCTCAAAGAGGTGAAAAAGTGAGGATTGTTCACAATGTACAACAAGATGATACAATTGAGGACATGGGTAGAAGCATGCCAAATATCTATGCAACCATGGATAACAAGCAAGTTGAATTTCAATCTCACACGATTGAAGGGGAAGGTAAGATCAATGATCAACCTATTGTTATTTTAATTTATTCTGGAGTTAGTCATAGTTATATAAATCCTAAGATGGTGGAAAGACTCTATTTGACAAGAAGCAATCTTGGGAAATCTTGGTTGGTTTAATTAGCTACAAGATCTAAAAGAGGAATTAATGAGATTGTCAAGGATTGTCCAATGGACATGAATGGACTGAGCACAAAGACATTTTTTAATACCATACCTTTGGGTTCATATGATTGTTTTAACAAAGCATTTACTTGCTTGGATGAGGAAGGTAACTTGAGGAAAGTCCAAGGTATTCCAAGGGTTGTACCATCAGATAAATTTCAGCCTTGCAGCTGAAGAAAAGCTTCAGGAAATGTTTCCAAATATTTGCAGCACATATGGAAGAGGCAACTAAGAGTAAAGTGCCAAGTATTGAAGACTATGCAGTCTTGAAAGAGTTTGAGGATGTATTTAGAGAGATACCAAGGTTTCCACCGAAAAGAGATATTGATTTATTTATTAATTTGATGCTTGAAGAAACCTCGGTATCAAAGACTCCTTATAGGATGAGCACGCCAGAGCTGAAGGAATTGAAAATGCAGCTTGAGGAGATTTTGAAAAAGGGGTATATACGCCCAAGTGTGTCACCTTGGGGTGCCCCAGTGTTATTTTTAAGAAGAAATATGGTACCTTGAGGTTATGCATTGACTTTGGGCAGTTGAATAAGGTGATTGTGAAGAACAAGTATCATTTTCCAAGGATAGATAATATTTTCGATCCACTGAAAGATGCAAGGATATTCTCCAAAATTGACCTCAGGTCAGTCTATCATTGGGTGAGAATTAAAGAAGAAGATATCACCAAGACAACCTTTAGAATGAGGTATGGCCATTATGAGTTTACAGTGTTGTCATTTGGGTTGTCAAATGCACCAGTTGTCTTAATTTGTTTGATGAATGGTATTTTAAAAAATTACTTGGATAAGTTTGTCATTGTCTTCTTGGATGAAATTTGTTGGAGAAATTTCTATTTTCGACACACTAGTTCAGTGGGAGTTAACTGACTAGTTCTATTTAGACTTTCTATTTCTACCATCACTATTATGCATGCATGCATTCCTAAGGAAAGCTAACTGCTTGATTGTTTTTCTTAATTATGGAATGTTTTTCCCTATATATGAGTGTATTCCACTCATTCATTGTATCATATTAATCATGATCTATGTATATCATCAACTCATTGGAGTAGTGTAAATATATTTTCTCATTCTTCCATATTGAATCTCTCTTCCTTTCTTCATAAGATTTGTTTGTACTTGCTTTAGCTAGATCTCCTATACAAGTTTCCATGAAACATTGACATGGTATCAGAGATATGTTGCTTGGAGCAAGCCAGACAAGCCAAAGAATAAGGAAAATCAGGGTTTCAGCGAGCTAAATTCGTGGTCGTAACTTTCAGCAATTATTCCTCCACAAATATTATGTTTTTGAGGAAACGGCCTTCTTTACAAAGTAAATCGGCCCATTTTGGAAGTGGGTTTTCAACCGTTTGCCGAGATTCTTCACCGTTTGCTCAGAAAGTGAGCCGCAAGATAGCCTCCTGAAACTGATACGAATTTGTGGCCGTACCTTTCCACATTCATTGCTCCCAAAATATTACGTTTTGGAGGAAACAACTCGCAATGGGAGTAAATCGACCCATTTTGGAAGTGGGTTTTCAACCGTTTGGCGAGATTCCTCACCGTTTGCTCAGAAAGTAAGTCGCAAGATCATCTCCTGAAACTGATATGAATTCTTAATATCTTAATTTTTCACTTGCAGATTGAGAGCAAATTTTTAGGGGTTCTTGGAATCAATGGGAGAGACGGATATGACAACTATTATACAATCAAACTTGGTGGTAATCCTCACACCATAAAATTATTTTGATTGGAAGCCCAAGGCAAAATTCCAACTCAGAAGGAAAGGATTGTATAATTTGACGATGGCGACAGAAACAGAACCTACATCATCAATTGAGAAGATGAGATGGGCAAAAAGTAAGGATGAGGCCACATAACTACTTCTTGAATTAATATCCACTTATTTATGGTTTCATGTTGTTGCATGCAAGACTCCAAACGAGATCTAGACCACCTTGGAAGGACTCTTTGGAAAGCAGGATGAGATGTGAGGTCATATGCTTGAGATAGAGTTGAATACCTTAGACCCTAAAAGTTTTGATAATATACAAGATTTTTTTACTAAATTTAAATCTTTGCTATTGAGCTTGGGTGAATGTGGTATTGACAAGTCTACATAAGAGAAACAACTTATTCTAACAATCTTGGCCAAGCTAGGACCAGAATACACTGTATATGTTTCCAATTTCCATTTTGGCAGATGTCTTTTTAGAACAAATTGGAAAATGCCTACGTTGGCTCAGTTCATTGAGTCTCTTACACAAGAGCAGACAAAACTCATACATATGGGCCTCATGAAAGATCCCAAAGCACATGCACTCACTATGCAGGATGGAAAAGGGTCATTCAAACATAATAGGAAGGAGGGATATTCCAAATCCTTTAATGATTCTTCAGGTTCCAAAGACTCGTTAGATTCCAAGAAGAAGAAGAAGGGAAAGCAGTGCACTTACTGCAATAAACAGAATCATGAAGAATCCACATGCATGAAGAAACATATTGATCTTATGGCACAGGAACTTCAGCAAAACAACCTTGGAAACTTCATTCTGGAGGGAGTCAAGAAGCAGAAAGAAAAAAATATTGCTCCTAAGAAAGGTAATCATCATGTTCTTGTTGCAATTAATTCCTCATCTAATTCATGGATTATAGATTCTGGTGCAACCCATCATATGGAAGTGAAACAGGAAGTTTTATCTTCCTTGAGTCCATGTTCAAGACCCCCTATTCTCATGGGGGATGATACTCCAGTAGCAATAGCAGGAGAAGGGAGAGTGGAACTCCACAATGGCAGTTTTCAGAATGTTTTACATGTTCCAAAGCTTTCTATGAATCTGCACTCAGTTTATCATATCACTCAGAAAGGAAAAAAGGTTGAATTTACATCAGATTCAGTTTCAGTAATTGACATGCATGGCAATTCCATCATTGCAATTGGTGAGGTGGATCACAAGTCAAGGTTGTATAAATTCACTAAGTTTTCTAACGATGACTCATCTATTCTACTTACATGTAAGAGATTACTTTGCATGCACCTCCACTGAAAAATGCATATACTCTCGTTCTTCCATCAGTTTCAGACATCAGAGATGATTCCATACACTCAGATTTTGTACATGGAAATAAGCAGGTAGTACATTTAGATAAGAAGCCAGCATCGAAGCTTCGATAGATGCCCAAGAAGGCACATACCACACTTCACGCAGAAGGCAACCTTGTAGGGAATCCATTGGATTCGAGGAGGACTCGATCTCAGCGTGAGGAGCCTTCTCATGTATTTTCAGCTTCAGAACCTGCGATGCCCATGCATTGCTATATAGTTCAATCTACTGATCCACAGAACTACAATAGGGTTGTGGGAAATCCATTATGGCAAGCAGCCATGAAGAAGGAGTATGACTCACTCCTACAGAACCAGACTTGGAATCTTGTTCCACGTCCACCAGAAAGGAATATTTTCAGGTGCAGATGGGTCCACATGATCAAGAAGTACAAGGCCCAACAGGTTGCCAAAGGACTTCATCCTATCCATAAAGATTTCTACATCTTCACGAAGACTTTCAATGAGCAGAAGTTTCAGACTTTGCGGGATCGTCTTGCAATGAAGAACACAGTTGCCTAGCAGTTGTCATTTTATTCTTTGGATACATTATCTTTTGAGGGGGGGTTTTGTTCCCACGTGGTTTTCCCTCTTTCCTCAATTTTATTCCGTGTTCATTAGTTGCATTGTACATAAGTACCTAAAATGGCCTAGTAGCTGGGACTCATTTTTTATTCCATAGTGATGTTCAGGAGGGGTGTTGGAGAAATTTCTATTTTCAACACACTAGTTCAGTGGGAGTTCACTGACTAGCTCTATTTAGACTTTCTATTTTTACCATCACTATTATGCATGCATGCATTCCTAAAGAAAGCTAATTGCTTAATTTCTTTTCTTAATTATGGAATGTTTTGCCCTATATATGATTGTATTCCACTCATTCACTGTATTATATTGATCATGATCTATGTATCAATCATCAGCTCATTGGAGTAGTGTGAATACATTTTCTCATTCTTCCATATTGAATCTCTCTTGCTTTCTTGATAAGCTTTGTTTGTACTTGCTTTAGCTAGATCTCCTGTGCAGATTTCCATGAAACACTGACAAAATTATTATCTACTCTAAGTCTGAAAAATAGCATGAGCACCACTTAAGGATGGTGCTACAAGTATTGAGGGAGTGTCAATTATATGCAAAATTGAGCAAGTACTCATTTTATCAGAGACAGATACATTATTTGGGCCAATCATTTCATAGAAAGGGATAGTTGTGGATCCAGAGAAGATAAAATCCATTGAAGGATGGCCAGTACCAAAGAGTATCTTAGAGGTGATATCTTTCATGGGACTTACATGATACTATAAAAGATTTATTGAATGTTTTTCAAATATTGCTCACCTGGTCACTTCTTTGCAAAAGAAGGGTGTGATATTTGAATGGAATGCTAGTTGTGAAAGAAGTTTTCATCACTTGAAGAGATTATTGACAAGTGCACCAATCTTAAAGATTGTTGATCCAAATGAATATTTCATTGTGTGCAATGATGCATGCAAGGAGGGACTTGGAGGAGTCCTTAGACAAAATGGCCATGTAATATGCTATGAATCAAGGAAGTTAAAAGAGCATGAGAGACATTATGCTACTCATTATTTAGAATTTTCATTCATAGTGCATGATTTGAAGAAGTGGAGGCACTACCTCATGGGAAAAATATTTGAGTTGAGGACAGACCATAGTGGTCTGAAATATTTGTTTGGACAACCAACTTTGAATGCTAGGAAAATTAGATGGTTGGAATTCCTCAATCACTATGACTTTGATATAAAGCATATCAAAGGCAAGGAGAATAAGGTGGTGGATGCACTTAGTAGGAGAGTGCATGAGATGCATGCTACAACCATTAGCATGTACAAATATGATCTAAAAGAGAAAAAAAATTGGTAGCTGCAAAATCAGATCAACATTATATGGAGACAAAAGAAAAATTACGACAAGGTAATAATCAACAGAAAAGGAAAGACTATGAGCTAAGAGAATATAGAATCCTTATGTACAAGGGCATAGTTTATGTTCCTAATTCTCAAGAGATGAAAAATATGGTGCTAAAAGAGATGCATAAGGTGTCTTATGTTGGGCACTCGGGGTACCAGAAAATAATTGCAACTGGTAATACCCAATATTTTTGGCCAAGTATAAATAAAGATGTGGTTGATTATATAGCCAAATGTCTTGAATGTCATAAAGTAAAGGCTAAGCATAGACATCAAACTATTTTTCTACAGCCATTGCTCATTGCCGAGTGGAAATGGGAAGTGGTAACAATTGATTTCATCACTAAGTTGCCTAGGATAGTAAAGCAACATGACTCCATCATGGTAGTGGGGGATAAGATCATTAAAGATGCTCATTTTATTCCAGTGAAGCCAGTAAATCGAGATCATTTGAGCTGAAGAATCAGGTTGTCAGGCCCGTGTGCGTTTGAAGAAGTGGGTTGTTAGGCTCGCGAGCATTCTCTCTAGGTGAGAGAAATGTTGGGAATTGTATTTCCCAATGAACCGAGCAATAGCTACAAAGCTATGAGACTTTCTGTCTAGCCTGTTGTTGAAGCCCCCGGAATGGAAGTGGGACAATCGAAGGACTATTGAGCAGATAAGGGGTACACTTCTTGGAGTGGGGCATGATATGGGAAATGAAAGGCTATGGGCTAGTTGCAGTAGTTGGCACCTTAACTTGAGATTTATTGTGTTGGATAGACCTTAATTTGACTTAGGAAACCTTCCCTGGTGGATTTTCTAGCCTCGTCTCGAGGGTGACATGCTGCTAAGAGTTTATGAGTAGCAGAGTCTATGGTTGGGAGGAATTTCTAAGGTCTACATGCAGCTGGTGATTTACCATTAAAAGATAAGTGTTTTTTATGTGTTTACATGTTATTTGTTGTGTGTATTATTCTGTTGAGTAATGTATATACATTTATCTCAATTATGTATGCCTAAATGTATATGTTTATACATGAATTGGTATATTGTTTGCATTGCATATATTGTATTCATATGGAGGGAATGTTATGTTATTTAAACAATATTAGAGCTAAGAATAGAGGTAATGGGACTCATCGAGGTGGTTGGGTATGTTACAAAGCCGAAAGAGGTAGAAATTTAAAGAAATTCAAAAACGCGGTTGTGATAGAAGATGATTTTTACGTGGTGTGGCCCAGCTTGGGTGTCTAGGGACGCTACACACCAATATACTTTCTTTGCACCTCGAAATTCCCCCATGTTAGGGGATTCATCAAAGTATTGGCCACATATGCCTACGAAGGAACGTAAACCAAAACTAGTACTCCTTTTAGAACTTTGAACTCTCTTCACAATCTTCAAAGTGTACTTCCCTTGCCCAGGGAAAACTTCATCATCCACCTACCAAACTTCTAGTCCCAACAATGGAACAAAGTCGTTTAATTCAATCTCACAAGCCAATTTCATCTTACACCACAAAATGAGTTGTTTGGAACTTCCTACAATGATAAGCTCATCTACATACGAGACCAAGACAAGTAGATCATAATAATCAAAGAAAAACTTTAAAAACTAATCAAATGATGGAGAAGCCCAACTTGAGTAAAAATTTGTCAATCATAAAATCCAAACGCGTGGTGCATGCAATAGCCCATAAGGGCCTTCATAAACTTGAAAACATAGGTATCTGACACAAGAAACTCAAAACCTCTACCAATTAGAGAAAAAGTATTATTAAGGTCAACTCCCTCTTTTTGAGAGAATCCTCTAATAGAAAACTTGTCCTTGTACTCTTCAATGCTCTCATAAATGGCATATTTGGAATCAATTAATACTTCCTCAAAATATTTTGGCATTGTCTCCCAGACATCCTTCTTTAAAATCGATTTGTCTCTGGCATGGCATCTTTTTGTACCTGCTATGCATTTTCCTGCTTAGAGCTAGAAGTTTATGTCTCAAGAATGGAATACATTTGTGCAACATAAGTAGGAAATGTTTTACGTGGTTGACTCACCTGAAATGTATATTTATATGCCCCCACTTGTTCTCATGAATTCCTACAATGTCTAGGTAAGTCATCAAGGCTTCATTGATAAAGTGGGGGTAATGAGGTCTATGTTCTTTCACTAGAACCTTATTGAGTTGAATTATATTATTTTTCCTTCAACAAAATATAAAAATTTAGGACAACAAGAAATTTCCCTTCCTCAATCTCTGTGTGAGGCTCCAATTACTTTGTGTGAGGCTCCAATGACTTTGAGGACCATTCATACTCACAAAACTTCACACCTTGCTTAGTTCATTGTTTCTTCAATGTTGGAATGTAGATTCAATAAGAATTGGAATCCTTATTGTACCCAAAAAAAAATACCCTTGATACTCGAGGGTTCAAGCTTAGTCCTTTTCTCATCAAGAATGTGATTTTTTACCAAACAACCAAAAACATGAAAATGTAATACATCAAGTTTCTCACTAGTAAACTCCTCTCTTGTTTTTTCCTTCAAGTTGTTGTGAAGACATTAGTTCAATATATAGAGTGTTGTATTGCATGCCTCTCCTCAAAGACACATGGAAAATCCACGTCAAGGATCATGACCTTAGTAGTCTCAATGATGGATTTATTCTTCCTCTTTGCAACCCCACTTTGTTGTGGGTTCTAAGGCATTTAAACTCCCTATTAATCCATGCATCTGTAAAGAAGGAATCAAATTCCTTGGAGTTGTATTTGGTTCAATTATTATATGTAAGCACTTTTCTCCTCTTCCTTGTCTAATTTTCAAACAAGGTTTTGAACTCTTTAAACTTAAATAACACTTCATCATTGGTCTTCATAACATAAATCTAGGTTTTGTGAGAGGAATCATTCATGTAGGAAAGATAATACAAAGTCTCTATCAATGATGAAGAAGACATAGGCCCACACAATACCGAATGGATCAATTCAAGAATCTCTCTTGATTTATGTTCACTGGATGGAAAAGTGACCTTTGAATGTTGTTGTGTGCACATCCATTGCACTCCCCAATCTATTCTACCTTAAAGTCTTGTAATCCCTACACCATATTCTTCAAGAGTGGAAGAGATACATGGTGCAAGTGAGAAAAGCATGTGCCACATTGTGCATGACTTGAAACTATCAAGCACCAAATCACTGTATTTCTCCTTTGTCAATTTCCCTACGATGTGAAGAATCATGTGGTCCTTCACAAAATACAAAATAATTTGTTTTTCCTTGGAATCCCTCTCCTTGAATTGAGACGACTATTCAATAGGAATTGTAAATTTTCCATGCACTATGCTCCATATATCCATGTCCTCCATAAAAATCTATAACTTTCACTTCCAAGGGGTGAAGTTTAAATCTCACCCCATTGGGTCACACTCTTTGGAAATGGACAAGTTCACCATTCTGGAAACCCTTTGAATAAAAACATATCAATTAAAATCAACAACCTATCATAGGTTCAAATCACCCCTCTCAAGCATAAGAAAACACTCCAATCATTGGAGGTTTTTGGGAATGACACCCACTAACCCTCACATGCTCTAGTGTCTCTCGCAGTAGGGATGGATCTACTCCAATCATTGGATCTTTATAGACATCAAATTGGTTGAAACCAATGTTCTCAATGCCTTGTCATAGGTTATTGAATTCTCCATGCACTTGGATGGAAAATTCCAACAATGTAACTCTAGTACCACATTAGAATTTTCACCCGATAAAAACATATATTCATTCATAGAAATCAAACAATATAGTTGGATCTAACAATTTCTTAAACACTTAGCAAAAATTCAAATCAGCATCAATCAAAATACTGTATGGAATATTCAAGCATGTAGATACAATATTAAATCAAGCCAATAGTAACCAGGTAATAAATCTACAAAAACTCAAATCAACATGTTGAATCAATAGCGATTACCACAATAGATTATCGAAAACAATAGTGGCACATCACATAGTATAAAGGGGAGGAATCACATGTTTTTTATCATCGACCTTTTATAGAGGTTCTGGGGCAGACGCATGAATGAAGATTTTTCTCTCCTTTCTTATCATTTTCATGATCGACGCATTATGGTCACAGTGGGTTTCTTATATTTTTCTCACCAAAAGATCTCATCATGCTTCAATTATTGTTTTCAGCAGTTATTAGCAACAAATAGCAGACGATGTGTTACTACAATGAAATTACTAGGCAGATGCAAACAAATTATCAGCTTACATCTATGCTCTTTTCTGAAGCTCCTTCTACACGTACATATAATGCTATTACTCTACGGTCTATATTCCACCTTGTTCTGGGTGATGTAAATTATTGGCTTATAGTCCTGCAAAGGAATTTTTTCTCTTAAAAAAGCCTTTTTGTGGTCACTTATTTTTTGGTCAGGGCAAAGTGCCACTTTTTTTTGGTCCAAAATACACACAAGGGGTGTGTTGTGCTCTTAGAAGCACCTACAAAATGTAATTTTGTCTCTCCGGATGAATAAAATTATGCTTTTTTCTGAGGAAAAAAAAAGAGATTATCAAAAACAACCACGCTAAATCAACAAAAATAATGATGTATCTTGTTATTACAATGAAGAGAAAAATTGGATCAACATGATAATCTCTATAGCAACCCATCAATAAATGCAAACTAGAACATATCTAAATATTATGTCATCAACAACAAAATGAAAGATAGATCGAATCTAGCAAATGAGATCAACAAACACATTTTGCATGTAAAATCCCCCTTTACTATGTTGTTGTTTGGTACAGGAGTTTCGTCAAACAGTTAGGTTGTTGTAATGTCTTAGTGTTGCTACTAATTTAGGACTTTTGTCAAATAACTTGTTGATATGTTTTTGTAATTTATTGATGGTTTATGACTTTAGTCAAACACTTTTTTGGCATACTAAAAACCAATATAGAACCCCCTTGTTGTTGTTGTTATGGTTTATGTGTTTGTTGGTTTGTATCATCAATGTGGTTTTCAATGGATAACACGAGTTTGATGCCAAAGAAATAGTTTATTGCATTTAATATGAGAGGCAAGAATTACAAAATGAAAACATTCCCATTAAAACACTACAACAGTAAGTAAATGCAATAGATATGATCTCATCTTATTATATTCTGACCCTATAACAATGCTTGGCTGCTATAGAAGTTCATATCAACCCATTTTAAGAAAAATAAAACTCTCTCATACAAGGAACATGACCTTCACAGCCTCCCTAGAAATGAGAAACCTCCACACAAGAGGATATGACCCTCACAAGAAGAGCTCGGCCCCCTCCACAAGAAGATTTGACCTACACCTTGAATCTCTACCTCTACCAATGAAATATTCGATTGTTGTTGTAGGAACTCAGCCTCACACTAGAATTCAACCTCCCACTCAGAGAAATCATCCTCCCTTTAAGAGAAATCAACCCTCACACAAGATTTGGTCTCTCCCACAAAGAAAATCAATTGCCCAAGGAGTAACATAGCCTCTACAAGAGAAAATGGTGGCCCTAATAAAGAATATGACCTCATTTCCAAGAAAATTATGTCTGCACCAAAGGAAACAACCCCCCCTAAAACCTTATGATCTCTAGAAGTATAACTCGGCCTGCACAAGAAGAAATATGGCTTCTACAAACCCCAACCTACTGCAAAAGATGAGTATTTCCCCTCAACAATGAATGCAAGTGGAAAATTTGAATGATATTCCCCACTGATTAGCTAGGGTGGTATCTTTCACTACTCGAAACCAATTCTCCACAAGGGTTTTGCTGCAAAACCCTCACAAGCCACAAGGGCTCTATCCAAATAGATTTTAGAAAATATGATTAAGAATAATGAGATAAATGAGCTCTCCCCTTTCTCTTATCCTCTTTTTTGTTTTTTCCCGGTTAATTAAAATTTATAAAATGACTTCATAATATATATTTTAATATTCTCCTAAAGTCACTTAATAATACCCTTTTTAATTAATTACTCAATGTCATTTTATAATGTTGTTTTTTCCTTCAAATGACATTAAATAATTCCTCAAATAATTTTCTTTTCTTATCGACTATAGCCTACGGGAATCAAATAGACCACTAAGTCTTCCTCCTAGAGTGGTCATTTGGAGGGGGACATTACAGTGCTCCCTTCTCGAGATTGCTTGTCCCCAAGCAACTGCAAATCAGGATGCTACAAGATATGATCTCCCTCCCACGTAGCATCCACAACTGGAAAATCTCTCCACCTAATTAGGAACTCTCTAATGACCCTGCTCCTCAATATCCTCTCCTTGACATCCAAAATCTCCTTCTTAATCAATACCAACTTCCCCTCCTCATCCAGCGAGAGTAATTCTATTGAACTACTCACTTGTTGTCCTACTGCCTTTTTTAGGAATGACACATGAAAAACGTTATGGATCTTGCTCCCCTTTGGTAGATCAAGCTCATAGGCTACTTCCCCAACTCTCTCTACTACCTTGTATGGACCATAAAAACAAAGCTTCAATTTTTTTTCATCGTTTTTCTTCAACGAAGACTCTCTGTATGGATGCAAACTCGGAAATACCAAGTCTCCTACCTCAAAGTTGCGCTCAACCCTTTGCTTGTCTACATATAACTTATGTTGATTATGAGTTGTCTGCAAGTTTTCCTTAAGGGACTTAAGGATGTCTTGGTTTAACTGTATCCAATCCTTGGATTTGGAAGCCCTGCTATCCCCAAATTCCAAATCCACAAATGAAGGAGCATCATAGCCATGCAATGCTCGAAATGGGGTCATACCAATGGACATGTGGTAGGTGGTGGTATAGAAATTCTCCCCCAAATGAAACTACTTAATCCATGTCCACTACTGCACTGTTACATATTTCTGTAAATATCCCTCAATCCATTTGTTCACAATCTTTGTTTGACCATCTGTCTGAGGGTGATAATTGGTGCTAGGATTCAACTTTGTGCTGGCCAATCTGAAAAACTCCTGCCAAAAAGCATTGAGAAACATCTTGTCCATGTCGTTGACAATGTACCTAGGTAGTCCATGAAGTCTAAACACCTCCCTGAAAAACAATTATGCCACATGTGTTTCCTTGTACTCTGATGAAATAACAAAGAAGTGTGCAAACTTGGTCAACTGATCAACCACTACATATATGCAATCCCTTCATGTACCTTCAGTAGACCTCTGATAAAGTATATAGACACACTCTCCCATTTTTGCTCTAGAATGGGTAGAGGTTGCAACACATCATTCTTGAGTCCCTTCCATGAGAACCTCTCTCGTATCTACCTATAGGTCTTGAAATACCCAAGGTGACCTACCAATGGTGTGTCGTGAGAATCCCTCAATATCGTCTCACCCCAAGCTAACTTTCTTTTATGGG
>SNQJ01S0012466.1:147371-161160 GCA_010110895.2 Picea sitchensis
CTTCATTGCATTTCCTAAATTAAGCTTGTACTTTGATTCTCCCACTCCCTTGATGGGATATTGATAATCATCTCCAAGTGTCACTTTATGAGAAAACTTATTTTCTGAAATGTAAGAGAGAATATCTCTTTGTCCTATCATGTTCTTGGAGGCACCACTATCAATGAGCCAAGTGTCCTCTCCGGGTGTTACCGATCCTGAGAGGGTCGAGACTAAGACATGTTCTTTAATTTGTTCTCTTAACATCTTTACAGGTGGCTTTTCATCTTCAAATGCATGGGCATGGTGCCTCTTTTGTTTCCTCTTGTATTCTTCTCGTCTAGTTGGACAAAATTTCGCAATGTGTCCCATCTTGTCACAATGGTATCATTGTACAGATGAGTAATCTCTTTCCTTTCGTTGTCCTTTCTTCTGGAATCTCCTTGGATGAGATTATTTATGAGTGAATTTGTTTTGGAGTTGAGACTCTTTGTAAGTCTCTTTCTGGAAGTAAGACTTCTTTCTTCCGCCTTTAGTGTGAGTAGCTAGGGCTTGATATTCATCTCTTTCTAGTAAAGCCTCTCGGTTAGCTACTCTTGTTTCTTCTTGGATGCATTCTTCCCACAGACTGTCAAACTTCAGTTTCTTCGTTCTGGCACAAATCGTTTGGATGAATGCATCCCAAGGTCTTGTGAGACCATTTAGGGCCGTCATTATAAGTCTGTCTTCATCTATAGTATCTCCAATTGCTTCTAGTTGTTCTTTGAATTGGGATATTTTGGAGAAGTATTCTTGGATTGATTCTCCTTTCTGCATTCTTGTATTCTTGAGTTGAGTTCTAAGATTCATCTTTCGGTTTATGTTATTTCCTTCATATAGTCTGTTTAGGGCATCAAACATTTATTTTGGAGTCTTCTTTGATGACACATAGGAAATCAGGTGGTCCTTGATTGAATCTACAATGATTCTTTTGGCCCTTATTGTGTTCTTTTGGTGCTTTCCTTTTTCTGCAGCATCAGCGGGCTCCGGCACTTCTTCTTTGACAAATCTTGCTAGGTCATTCTCTTCAAGAATGAGACCAATCCTATACTTCCAGGCACGGAAGTTTTACACACCTTCTAGCTTGTCAACAAGCATAACGCTTGCAGACATCTTTTACTTGAAGCTGGGAAAATATTCAAAATCAAATTCTAAACTTACCAAGAGGTGCGCTTTGCTGAGGCAAGTAACCTGGTGTGCTTAGATCTGAGAAAAACCAACTTTTACCCCTCCAAACTTGATCTGCAGATTTTTGTACTAGTGTTTCTTGTTTTCTGGTACCTCTGGTACTTCTGGTACTTCTGGTTCTCTAGTTTTCTGGTACTTCTGGTTCTATAGTTTTTTGGTACTTCTGGTTCTCTAGTTTTTTGGTACTTCTGGTACTTTGTGAAACTAGGGTTTCACTTTCCGAGAGATATAGCCACTGAAAAGGTGCGCTGAAGGTGCCAAAATGATCCTTGGGGGAGGGCGCACTTTTATAGATGGTTTTAGGGATGAAATACCTCACCAACAAAAAGCCCTAATTTGCATGTATGGCAACAGTGACGTTTTTCACTTTCTCTTGTGAAAGATGCTCTCTTGAGCTTAGCTCTGATACCATGTTAAGGTTTAAGCTATTATTAGAGTTATTTGCATTTCAATAGATAACAATAGCATAAGATAGGATCACTGAGAAATACACAATCACAAGAGACACATCATTTATCCTAGGAAACCCTTGTGGGGCAGAAAACCCAGCAAAACTTCCTTAATATAGATAGCTAATACAATTCCAAGAGATAACTCAAATAAGTACAGAAAGTCCTCTCCCAAAGATGCGCCTCTCTCTCTCTCTCTTTTCTCCAACTGCAACTCTGAAACTTGTCTTTCAATGAACAAGTGAGTGTGTGTCTAAGTGAGGTGCTAGCCTCCTTATTTATACAAGTATGGCACGTGTGGAAGTGTCTTTTCACTGGCAGGGCCGACTTCTTCTTTTGGGTGGTTATAACCACCTTTATTATATTTCGGGTCTTTTTTAATATATTTTGGGGCCGACTTCTCTTTCTCCCTATTACAATTACATTATGACCAATCCGCAAAAGGGGATTTGGTCCTTTACATTAGCCAACATGATCAATCCACAATGGGGATTGATCCAATGAATAATATATCAAATAATAATTAGAATACACTTTGCAGTTACATTATTTCAACATAACAAACTACCTATAATATCTGCATATTCCAAAGAATCCTCGCAACTCTGTAAGGGACCTAGAAATTGGACAATCCAATAAGGCCTAGATATTCTCTTGATGAACCTGTACCCCTTGCGCACTGATCACATGGCACAAGTATAGAATTTATGTCATGCTAAACTCACACTTAGACTCCTTGGCATATAGTTTATGCTCTCTCATGATTCTCAATATCTCATCAATATGTCTAAAATGGTCTGCCCATGTCCCGTTGTAGATAAGGAGGTCATCAAAGAACACCAATATAATCTTCTGCAATTGCTTGTTGAATATGTGATCCATGCACGACTGAAAAATGGCAAGTGCGTTGGTCAACCCAAGTGGCATGACCAAAAACTCATAGTGCCCATAATGACACCTGAAAGTGGTCTTGTGCACATCCTACTCTCTGACCCTGATATGATGATAACTTGATCGAAGACCAATCTTCGAAAAGTACATTTCGCCATGAAACTCATCTAACAACTCGTCGATCCTAGGAATGGGGTACCTATTTTTAATGGTCTTCATATTTAGGGCCCAATAATCATTGCACATCCTCATATTATTGTCCTTCTTCTTCACCAAAACTACTGAAGAAGCAAATGGGCTAGAACTAGGCCTGATATGCCCCATCCCCAACAACTCCTTAATGGACTTCTCAATTTCATCTTTAAATTTCTTGGGATGCCTATAAGGGGTGGTTATCACAGGTTTATCCCCCTCCTCTAGCTCAGTGGTGTGCTCAAATCCCCTGTCTGGAGGTCTCCCTAAAGGAATCTCCCAAAAAACACGATGATGTTTTCTCAATAATGCCCGAGTGTGCACATGATACTGTTGGTTTCTATCTGAGTGTTTCTTATATGTGATCACACACTTTGATATGCAAGCTACATATCCATGCCTAAATATGCTCTCCATCCGCTTGGATGACACTATCCTAGGAGCCCCACTAGACATGCCCCTCGAAACTACCTTCCTGCCATCTACTCCCTTGAACTCCATCTTTATTCATTGAAAATTTCCTCAGAGAATAGGACCATTGCACACCCAATACAACATTGGTATATGCCAAATCGATCACATAGAAGTCATCAATCGAAGTGTAGTTACCCAACGAAATCTCCAATCGTGGGACCCTTTGTGTGCATGTCATGTTGTACCCATCAATCACCACAACATTGAATCCATCAAAATCCTCTGTGGCAATTCCCCTCCTGGTCACCAAGGCTGCTCCTATGAAGTTGTGGTTCAACCCACCATCAATCAAGGTCGTGACACATTTCCCTTGTAGTACTCCCCTGATCCTGAAAATGAAGTACCTTGAAACACCTGATAAAGTGGTGATAGTCACACCCTTAGTCTCAACATGTTGTTGCTCATCACCCTTAGCCTCCACTCGTGACTACTCATTATCTGAATTGGTATGCTTTCTTCCCTTCTCATGTCCTTCTTCCTCTTCCTCATCACTGTCTATAAGTACCTCAATGTAATTTACCTTACCCTTTCCCATGCACCTATGATCCGGTTCACAATTCTCCTTGCAACTGAAACATAGATTCTTCCTTATTAATTATCTATGCATCTCCTCATCCATTATGTCTTTCCCGAACCATTCCTTCTAAAAGGGATTATTATCTTTGTTCTTTTGAGGTATGAAAGTTTTAGAAAGGGATTTGTTCTTGGGCACTGCATCCTCCCTGTCATGCATCCTGATGATAGCATCATGTAGTGAAGTTGGTTTGAAGGACTTAACCCAACCACACAAGGATTGGAAAAGTCCCTCAATTAAAAGCATAATCAACATGTTCTTAGACACATCTGTAACCATGAATGCAATCATATGGAACTTTGAAATGTAGGCATCTAGTGTACCTATTTGTTTAAGTTGTGCTAGCTCCATGAAATGCATCTATGGATCCTTCCTATCAAATCCATCCATCAACCTCTAAGTGAAATCCAAGTATGAAGTGATGATATTATGTCCCAATGTGGCTAACCCATGGTACCACCACTCATGGGACTCTCCCTCCAAACACAATGTGGAAAAAATAATAGCCTTCGTCTCCAACATAGTGTTAAGTTGGAAGTAGGTGTTCAACTTCTATACCCATTCCCTAGTAGTGCTTTTGGATTATCCATCAAAGGAATGGATGGACAATTTCCCAACCTTCTATGGGAGATCAAAATTTTGTTGGCCCCTATTAAAATCCCTTGGCATGTTCCTATATTTGATGGTGAAAAAGTCCTGTAATGACATGGTTGTGTGAAAATCCTCACCAAGTGCCTCATACTCCCTCAAATAATTTTTAAACCCTTCATTTTTTCCTTGATTCTTTGTTTGCTTCCCATCCAAAAGTTGAGGTAAAATAGGTCTAGGAGTTGTCCTGCTAGATGTTTGGGTGTTATTATGACCAAGGATATGAGTGTTAATCTCCTCAAGATGGTTCATGTTGTTGTCATTTGACCCACTTACTCCACTATTACCTATATTAGTATTGTTCACAAGTTGAGTGAGTAGCTCAACCATATGTCGTTTCCCCCTTTCTATGTCACCTTGTACCCTTACTATGCCATTATGTCCCCTTGCCAAGTCATTTAAAATATGCATAGCACTGTCATCTGGTTGTTCATTCCAATCTCATATGCTTCCCTCTACTTTTGATTCTGACTTGATTGAAATATATTACCAACACCTCTTTGTCTCCTATATGCAATGTAATCCCATCCCTTGGGAACATCAAGGCATGCTCTCACAGGATGGCAAGAATACTAGCTCTGATACCACTGTAAATTCCCCCTTACTATGATGTTTTTTGGTACAAGACTTTCATCAAACAGTTAGGTTGTTGTAATGTCTTAGTGTTGTTGCTAATTTAGAACTTTTGTCAAATAAGTTGTTGCTGATATGTTTTTGTAATTTACTGATGGTTTATGACTTCCATCAAACAATTTGTCGGCATACTAAAAACCAATATAGAACCCCCTTGTTGTTGTTGTTATGGTTTATGTGCTTGTTGGTTTGTGTTATCAATGTGGCTTTCAATGGATAACAAATTTTGATGCCAAAGAAAGAGTTTATTGCATTTAATATGAGAGACAAGAATTACAAAATGACAGCATTCCCATTAAAACACTACAACAATAAGTAAATGCAATAGAGTTGATCTCATCTTATTATATTCTGACCTGTAACAATGCTTGACAATTGTAGGAGTTCAGATCAACCTCTTTAAAGAAAAATACAGCTCTCCCATACAAGGAATGTGGCCTCCATGGCCTCCCTAGCAATGAGCGACCTCCACACAAGAGGATATGGTCCTCACAAGAAGAACTCACCCCCCTCCACAAGTATATTTAACCTACACCTTGAATCTATGCCTCTACCAATGAAGATTCAGTTATTTTTGCAGGAACTCGGCCTCACACTAGAACTCAACCTCCCACTCAAAGAACTTGACCTCCCTTTAAGAGAAATTGTCCCTCACACAAGAAAATTTGGTCTCTCCCACAAAGAAAATTGGTTGCCCAAGGATTAAAACAACCTCTACAAGAGAAAATGGCGGCCCAACAGAGAATACAACCTCCTTTCCAAGAAAACTTGATCTGCACCAAAGGAAACAACCTCCCCTAAAACCTTATGATCTCCAAAAGTATAACTCGGCTTGCAAAAAAACAAATATGGCTTCTACAAACTCCAATCTGCTACAAAAGATGAATCTTTCCTCTCAACAATGAATGCAAGTAGAAAATCTAAATGATCTTCCCCACTAATTAGCTAGGGTGGAATCTTTCACCACTGAAATCAATTCTCTACGAGGGTTTCATTGCAAAACCCTCACAAGCCACAAGAGCTCTCTCCAAATCGATTTTAGAAAACATGATCAAGAATAATGAGAGAAATGAGCTCTCCCCTTTCTTTTATCCTCCTTTTTGTTTTTTTCTCGCGTAATTAAAATTTATAAAGTTTCTTCATAACAGATATTTTAATATTTTCTCCTAAAGTCAATAATACCATTTTTAATTAATTACTCAATGTCACTTTATAATGTTGTTTTTTCCTTCACATGACATTAAATAATTACTCTATTAATTACCTTTTCTTATCGACTATGGCCTATGGGAATCAAATCAACCACTAAGTTGTCCTCCTAGAGCAGTCATTTGGAAGGGGACATTACATTGCACCAACAATCACATCTCTTAATATTATAAATAATTATATTACATAGACAACTCACAAACTCAACTCAAAACAATGTCTTGGAAATTTATAAAGCAAAGACAAAAACCTTAGCAATCACATCTCTCACATTACTTTCTCTAGCTCTCATCAAGCCATCTTAATATAATGAAGGGATGTTCTCCTTCCTTTTAGAGTAAACAAATGAGTGAGTGACAAGTAGGTACAACCCTAACCCTATAGTAGATCCACATGTCATTATCTTGAAGGTTTAATCCTAAGGCCCAAGAGGCTTTGCACCTTAGGGTTTGAACCTCATCCTTCTTGACTATCTAAGTCAATCTTCAAGTGTTGCATGCTTGACTTCATAAGCCCTAAAAAACAACACTAGGCTAAATCTCTTCTTGTGGTAAAGATTACACTTAGAACTAGCATTCTCTCTCTCAAAGCAATTTTACTAACTTCTTTAACTCTAACTTTCGCAAACTAATGATATTTATTGTTGTTGTTATAAAAAAATTCTACAACCACTAGGGTTTACTTTAATTGTTGCATACATACTTGAAATAGTGGCTAAAGTTACTCGGAATCATAGTCTAGCAATTGGAGATTATTGTATATGTTGAAGGATTAATTTCTATGCTCAATTGCCATACCTTCGAGTACTTTTTTCTTATTGTTGTTGCAAAACATTAATAGTTGTTACATATTATTTTACTGTTGTAATTTTTCAACAACCATTGAATTTATTGATTATCTAGTGTCTAAGAGGTCATTAATGAGTTATATAACTTGGTAATTGTTTATATTATGCTTTGGAAAGTTTATTGCAGTGTTACCAACATCGTGATAATATCGCCAACATCGCGATATTATCGTTGTTTTGAGGGTCGACGATTTATCGCCCTAAAATATCGCGAGATTTTCCTCTATGATATTTTTGAAAATTCCGCGACAATATCGCGAGTCGATGGAAAAAGTCGCAGAGCCCGCGGACAGTCACGAATTAAAAGCAATTTTTGGGTTTCAGAGTGTCATTTTGCAAACAAATTGTGGGGTTTGGAGAGCAAAGGAGAAAGAGGCAATTTTTCCTTCATCCAAGGACGAGGAGGAGAGGGATTTATTATACCATCACATGTTCATTGTGGATTTGGGATTGATTTCCCTCAAGCAAGGACGCATCTGCAGGTATGGGAAACAATTTGCAACCTTTTTTTTTGTTTTTTTTTTTTAACTTTTTCCTAGGTTTTTTTCAACCTATTAAGTTTCCCTCACTGTTCTAGGGAGGGACTATTTTTATTCGTTGTCATCAATTTATTTTGGAGAGGGGATTGATTTCCAACCCTTCTTTTTTTTGTTGCAAATTTGTGATAGGTTTTGAAATTTGCAAATGCCTATTTCCTATCCGTTTTCCCCCATATTGTACATTGTACTAGTGCCACGTGGACTATGGGAGATCAACTATGTAGATAGATCGTCGAATGTAAATTTGTTTTTTTTTTATGCGAAAAAAATATATTTTGAATCTTGATTCTTGATTCTTAAAAAGTTAAATGGTGATTTTAATTTTTTTCCATTGTTTTTGTGCCCTAGGTTTGATCATTTGAAGATTGAAAATGTTAAGAAAATTGGATGCTATGTGGGAATATGGTGAACCTAAGGGGGGGAGGGTTAATATAAAAACATTGTATGGCAATTTTTCTAGGATGAGAATGATGGGGGGAATCAATCGACTCACATACCACCTTGCAAAAATTATGAGACATGAAGCGGGTATTTGTCCAAATTCAACCCCAGAAATAATGCATATTGCCAACAAAGCACTTGATGATATGGGTATAGCCAAAGAACATAGGGAAGCTATGAGAGTTCAATTTGTAAGGGGAGGAGGTGGAAGATTCAAGGAGGGAGGAACTAGAAGCGACATTATTTATTCCACCTCATTCGCCCCACTTTTTACCTCATTTTTTTTTGTTCCTAGAACCACACTTCGTGCACAACCTTATATCAGGTAAATTGTAAAAATAAAGGAGAAGAAAGACGTTGATAAGCTTATGGGTAAGTGTTTCTTATGGAGTGACATTCCTTTTAACATTTACAAGGACAACCCATTCTATCAACCAATGTTTGATGCAGTTTCTATTGTTGGCCCGAGGTACAAGGCCCCTACCTATGAGGAGTTGAGAGGGCCTATCCTTCAAAATGAAAAGGTCGATTGTTATAGTAGATTGGAGGAGCTTAAGGCATCATGGGAATGTTAAATTTGACAACATCGACAATCATTCTCCAATAAGAGGCCATGTGGGCCACCCTGAGGCTAGCCAAATAGATTTGGAGAATCAACTAGTGTTGTGAGGTATTGATAAAAGCCATGGGGAACGTATAACCTCTGTGAGTCAAACCAAAAGTCCGGACGAATGAGATGTTATATGATCTTGTGATTCTAGCCAAGGAAAAGGAATAAACCTTGTAAGTCTAATATAAAAGTCAAGATATAAGTCTAATGAAAAAGTCAGGGGAAACGTACAACCTTTGTGAGCATAGACAGTCTAGTGCAAAAGTCAGGGGGAACATACAACCTCTGTGATCATAGATGGACTAGTGATTAAGTTGGAATCAAAGTGTTGCAGAAATTAAATAAATAATCTGCATGTTAAATCAAGCTCTATAATTTAACATCGTATCAGAGCTAAGAGTGTGAAATAACTTGTTGAATTGCAGAAACAAGGTACACACAGATCCAAGAGAGCTTGATCAGTTTCCAACGTGAGTTTCATGGTATCCTCCATTTCTATCACGGTAGAGGATAGGCTTGAAGGAGCTTCCAACTTCAATGTGTGGAAGCTCAGGATAATGAATATCTTGCAAGAGCATGATCTTGAGTAGTATGTGACCTCGGTGATGAAGGAACCCACCTCTAATGTAGGAAGAGCGACCTTCAGGAAGAATCAAGCAAAGGCCAAGTGAATTATCTTTGACTCAGTCAAAGACAGTATAATGCCAACAATGACTCCATTAATGACTACCAAGGAATGTATGGATACCTTGGTAAATCTGTATGAGAAAAACGCACCAATTCAGAAGAGAAAACTTAAGCATAAACTTAAGTATTTGAATATAGATAAAGGTGAGTCATTTGCATCTTTCTGTTCCAGGATAGCCCAGATTAGAGATCAACACTTGGTCACAGGTGTCATAGTGAATGATGATGACTTAGTGCATGCCATATGTGATGGTCTTCCTTCTTCATGGGAGACTTTGTTATCCAACGTGAGTGGGAGAGAGATTCATCCCACATTTGAAAGGTTATGGAATGATTGTCTCAAAGATGAGAGTCACACTTCTACTAGGAGCGATCCATCCAAAGAAGAGCATTCAACATTAGCATAAATATTCAAGGGAAAGAATAAGGGGGAACATACAAACTCTGTGAACATAGACAGACTAGTGCAAAAGTTAGGGGGGACGTACAATCTCTATGAACATAGACAGACTAGTACAAAAGTCAGGGGGAATGTACAACCTCTGTGAGCTTAGTCAAGCTTTGTGAGCCATGAGCAAAATTCAAAGCATCTAGCAAAAGTTAGGTTGAATGTACAATTCCTATGAGCTAGAAACAACAATATTCCTTATGAAAATAATGTAAATGTATTGATCTAGTGAGTTGGAACATGTAACCTTATCCACCATGAAAAGAAAGTCGAGTTGCATGTCTAATTCGAGTTTTCCTAACTCAGGTTGTAAAATTCAAATTGCATGTCTAGTTTGAGTTGTCAAACTCAAGTTGTAAAAGACAAGTTGCATGACTAGTTCGAGTGGTTTAAACTCAAGTTGACAAAGTCGAGTTGTATGTCAAGTTGGCAAGTCAAAGTTTCATGTCGAGTAGCATGTCAATTTGCATGTTGAGTTGTCATGTCGAGTTGGCATGCCATGCAAAGCCAAGTCTCAAAGGCGAGTTGTCATGCAAATTCTAGTCACAAGTCAAGTTACAAATCAGGTTGAGTTATAAATTCTAGTTGTAAATACATGCACGCTGTTACTAATTCGATTTCACTCTTATCTCCCTCTTGTGCCTATTATATACAAAGCTCGACCCCTCTTCATCACACCCATGTTATGTAACGCACGAGTGAAGGAAGGAGACTGTTTGCAGGTGAATGAGAGAGGGTAGCCTATGAGTCTAGTTTTGTTGGTCATACAGTGAGGTTCATAACAACAGTAAAGGACAATGAATAATTTTGTTGCTTGTTGGTCATACAACCAGGTTCATAGCAACAGTAAAGGACAACTAATTATTTTGATGTTTGTTGGTCATGCAGTCAGGTTTATAACAATAGTAAAGGACATCTAATTATTTTGCTATGTGTTGGTCATACAGTCAGGTATTTTATGGTAGTTTATTGTATATGATCTTACATATTATTTGCAATAAAGGATGATTGTTTGATGGGAGTTTTCTCCCTGTATAGGGTTTCCCCAGGGTATATGTATTGTTGATGTGTATGCTTTTGGATCTACATGGTTATTTCTATTCAGTTGTGATTCTACATTATTGAAATGTATTAAGTTGGAATCAAAGTGTTGCAGAAATTAAAGAAATAATCTGCATGTTAAATCAAGCTCTATAATTTAACTGGGAAATCATTAAATGCACCATGATGTCAGATAGTTGGACAAACCATAAGGGCGGGACACTTCTTAACTTCTTGGTTAATTGTCCCAGGGGAACAAAGTTTGTTAAATTTGTTGATGCACTTGCACATGTTAAATATGCATTATTATTATGTGACTTGTTGGACGAGTTCATTCAGGAGGTGGGTCCACAACATGTTGTCCAAGTCATAACAAACAATGTTGCTAACTATGTTGTTGCAAGTAGGATTCTTATGCAAAGGTATTCTACCTTTTTTTAGTCTCCTTGTGCTACACATTGTATAGATTTGATTTTAGAGGATATGGGAAAAATTCCTTATATCAGGGATATTATTGAATCAGCTAGGACCATCACAAAATTCATATATAATCATGCATATTTTCTTAGCTTGATGAGAATATTCACAAATAACTGGGAGTTGGTGCGCCCTAGAATCACGTGTTTTTCCACTAGCTTCATATCTATTCAAGCTCTCTTGGCTTGTATGTGGGAGGTAAAGAGAATGTTCCTTTTAAATGAGTGGCACTGTTTATCATTTAGCCGTAAACTGGAGGGGGAGGCCATATGCAAGCTAGTATCATACCAAGAGAGATTATGGGCGGGAGTGGAGGAGGTGATTGCCATTAGAGAACCTTTGGTAAAGGTTCTTCGGTTGGTTGATGGAGACAAGCCTGCAATGGGATACTTGTATGAGGCCATAAATAGGGCCAAAGAAGCCATGTGTGCCTATTATGATGACAAGGGAGATGATGGTTTTGAGAAACGACTACATATATGGAGAATGATTGATGAGTGGTGGAAAAATACACTTCATCGTATGATTCATGCCGCATGGATCTACCTCAAACTTGCATTCTCTTACTCATGTGGTTTTAGATATGATGTTGAGGTTATGGATGGGTTATTCATGTTGAATTTTAATGTTTATCTCAAATGCATGTAGTTTATTTTTGTTTTAGCATAAGCTACAACCATAACAATGCAGCAGTACAATACACTAGCTACAATAAACCAAGATCACAAGAAGAATAACCATGCACAAAAGACACCAGAAATTATCCTGGGAAAACCCTTCTCAATCAAGGGAAAAGCCCAGCAATCCTTTACTATACTTTCTAAGAGAAGATCCTCCACACTAGAAACCCTAGAGCACACAAGAGGGTGCTTCTATGACTGAGAAAGATTGCACCTAGAAAAGTGCACCCTAAATTACAACTCACAATGTCAAATGATGAGTTGAGTGAGAGTGAGAGAGATGATCCATAATGGGGATCTATCTCTTGTTTATACAAAACCTAACACATCAATAGGTGTGTCTATTGGCACAATAGGGTCGACTTGTACAACTAGAAAATATAATTAATCTTTACACAATATTAATTATCTTTTAGATGGTGGGGCCAACTTGTACCCTTTACACAATTAGGGTTACAACAAATCTTACTCTCAGACAATATAGAAAGGGATCTATTAGCATCAGAAGTCACTCCTGGATTGCAGCAGGAGCAGAGCCCGACACCCATCAGTTTATGTCACGATTTTTTTATCAAGGGTGATCGAAAGAGAGCAGACTCAGAATGATATCATTTTAACTCAGAATCCTGGACCAAACTATGTATGAACAGGCTAGGTCTTAGTCTAACTTTAATCAGTAGGTTGTATTAAGGGTAATCAGGAGGAAGAAATTAACAAGAAAATGTAGAGGTCGACAGAAGACGTCAGGCCTTTCAGCAACCCAAGGATGAATGATTTAAACACGAGAAATCCTAGAATTTAAATCACAAGGAAACTAAGGAATATCGTAGCGTTACAACAAATAATTTATCATAACTTAGTCACAATGGTTCATGTGAATCTGTCGATCATGAACTCATTAGCATCAGAAGGAAAATAGAGTAAATAAGAAAGTTGACTGCCATTTAAACAAGAAATCTTGGATACACATACATGATCAGAGAAACCAGTGCTTCATTAAAACCATACAACAGGGAGCTTAGCTCTACCAACGATCCTTTACAAAATGGCAAAATTGCCTACATATACCCAAAGAAAATAATAGCAGTAAAACTAAGACTTCTCATTAACAACATTACGTCTACATGTTTACTAGCAAACTGCACCTGCAATCTCTGGACGGTCGTGCACTTATGTTAGACGCAATCGATCTCCTGGCACCCCGCAGAAGAATTGACCTGTCTCGGCTCCTTTTCTGAGCTTTCCATTTATGGTGGAGACGATGTCTAACTACCACCAACAACTTCAATAACTGTCTCCTTGGGGTCGGGAACAACCTGGTCAACTCTACCTTTCGAGACGTGGAGTTCTTCTCATGGTGCCACCTGGGTCCGCTAACCGACTGCTTGGAAAGACTTGTAGGCAGGTGCGATAAATGGGGCATAAGATAGGAAGCAGTGTAAGAACAAAGGTCAAGCGGGGATGATTTGGCATGCTCGTTGTGGAAGAGGGAAGGGAAGTGACCAAGGAAGTGACAGGGGCGAGACATATGACAGGGGGCAGGAGGGTGATAGACGAAAGGAGGAAAGGTGACGGGATATGACTATTCGAGGGAGGACACGTCACTTATGGTGGGACGACGTGGAAGGGAGTGGGATAGGCGTCGGAAGGCGAGAGGGAACGAAAGGGGATAAGGTGTGCTAGGATGGCACTGAGTGGAGGTGAGATATGGGGTGGAAGACAGATGGCGGAAGGTGGACGGTG
>SNQJ01S0012466.1:166996-181139 GCA_010110895.2 Picea sitchensis
GTCATAACTCATGAGAGGGGGCCCCAAATAAGTCACAACAACCTCCACCAAGGAAAAACGTCACTTGCCCTAGGGAGCCATTATTTTTTAGTGTAGAAGGTGGGTAAGGGGTTAGAATAGGTTGGAAAAGGTTGGGAGGGTTAGGTAAAGTCTAATATTGCTCTTTTCCACCTTAACATCCACCCAATAACTCTTTTTTACAAAAATTACAAAATTGACTTAGCAATTAAAATTGTTATTTTCACTGACTTTGACTCCAGGTGGACAAAGGCATAACAAACTTCGTCCGACTGAGCTGAAACTTGGTCTATGGGTGTAGGGGGTTCTATTCCATTTCTTTTTAGCACAAATACCCCTATCAAAATCCCAAAGACCCAGTTTTTACAATAATAGCTCAAAAAAATAATTAATTAATTAAATTATTAAAAATTTAATTAATTNAAAAAAAACATATAGACTCGACGAAATTCCGCGAAACTTTCTACACTATCTGGCATGGTCATTTAAAACATTCCTAAACAATAGCTACCAAAGGATGAGACCAGTAGGACATCGTTCACCACTTTGGAGGAAATTATTGCATGTGTGGAGGGAAAAACTCAAGGGAAGTCAGCCAGGCCCTAAAGTCCGGTTGACAACCTGAGGATAAAAAACCCTCGGTGAAAGGAACTCCCCCAATGAAAACATCCCAAGTTACTTGACCTAACTATGATCCATGCAGACTTATTACATTATCAACCCACGCAGGGGTGCGGAAATTTCGTTTACAAAAATTTTGCTAGAGCATCAGATACCAAGTAGAACCAATATTGTCTTCAACAAATTTGCATCTAGTGATGCATCTTCATGGCACATGAGTTGACCACTGTTGCTAAATGGGCGGTCAACAGGAGGTAATTGTCCTTCTTTGATCTTCTGTTCAGATTTCTGAAATCAACACAGAGTCTGATTTCTCCACTCTTCTCTCTTACCAGCACCAGATTAGCCACCCACTCAGAATATCTCAGAGGGACAATGATTTGAGCGTCTAACAACTTCTTCACTTCTCTCTCCATGACAGGCAGCAATATGGGGTTAATCTGTCTTAGCTTTTGCCTGAAAGTCTTAGCTTCCTCTTTCAGTGGGATCTTGTGCTCAATTACAGATGTGTCATATGTCCTGAGGTCTTCATAGGTCCATGCAAACACATCAGCAAATTCTTTTAATAACTCAGTATACTCGGCCCTTTGCTCCCTTGACAGGGTGCTCGACAACTTGACGAATGTAGGCTCCTCCTGTGTGTCAATGTTGCACTCAGTTGTATCAACATTTCCATTTGAAACCCTACCCTCTACTGCCACATCATTCCCATCGAACAATCTTTCTAAAGGAACTAATCCTTTTGGAATGTGATTGTTAGGCAACTGAAGAATATGGTGATTAGCAATTTTATTTAAAAATGTTTCAGGGTGAGGGTCACCTTCGGGATCAGGATCCTGATCAATGTGCAATGCAGAGAATTCATCAACAGACTTAAGAATTTTTTTGATTTCCAAATCATCCTCGAATACCTTCCAATGCTTGATATTGTCCGATACAGAGGGCCTATATCTTATCTCAACTTCATGATTGATCTTAGGAGGCAAAGGGATCTTAAACTGGCTAGCTGAAACAGCTAGGGAATCGGCCAAAGTATTTTCCTCTCTTGGAATAAATGAAATGTTGAATGCTGAGAAAAAATTGTCAATTAGGTCCCATACCTCATTTTTGTAACTTCTGAGTCGAGGATGTTTAGCCTGATAAGCATTGTTGATCTGTTGAACTATCAATTATGCATCTTTGAACACTGCTACCTCCTCAATTCCCATTTCTTTTGTAGCCCTTAAACCCAAAACAAGAGCCTCATATTTAGCCACATTATTGGTGGTCTCAAAGTCTATCTTGTATGACAGGGAAATGGCTTCCTGACCAGGTGACACAAAAACCACTCCAACACCAACACCTTTACTAGAAGAAGCTTCGTTGAAGAACATTTTCCACACAGAGGTAGCTGGGAGAGGTATTTCTCGATTAGATATGGGTTGTTTTCTGATTTGAAGAGGGGTTTCAGGAGCATCAGTGAGTTGCAATAAACTAGACCCCAAATCAGTATCAAGTGCAAAGATAGGATGATAGATGGGGTATGCTTCATCACTAACAATGTAGGACAGTTGAGCTTCTTTATACAACCTTCTATGTTCCCCTCCAAAGACGGGAATGGTGTCATATGTGAGGTCCATCTGTAATGTCCCTCCAAGCTTTTTAATCCACGATCTTGACAACAACAAGCCAAACTTGGGGGGAACATCAGCTACTACAATGTCCATGACCACACTCTTCATGGGTAGCTGAAACAATGATATTGCCAGGTCTTTGATGACTCCAAGACATTGCACCCTCCTTGAATCAAAAGAGTACAAATCATGACAGGCTTTATTACTTCCAGTCCCAATTCTTCCATGACTATTTTGGGCATGAGGTTATGGGAAGCCCCTGAATCTATCAGGCAGTTATGCAACACCTTATCATGTATGTTCAAGGATGTGTAGAACGGAGGGGATGAATCGACAATGTCTTCTACCATGGGACCTAGGATGACTGCTGGCTTTTCATCTTGGAGATTTACTGAGTCCGCGGCAAGCTGGGGGGACTCAGATTGTAGCAGTATGAAGAGGGACCTTTTGAAATCTTTATTTTTAACTAGTTCCGAGAGAGGTACAGGAATTCTAATTTTATGAATTTCATGCTCAAAACTAAAGGAAGAAGGAGGCTTAGGAGCTTCTCTTACCTCAGGGACAGGGTCTTTGGTTGTTGGAGAAATATTCTGAGTGATCCTTTCCTTGGTAGTGTGCGTTGTAGGCTTAGCAGGCCTTTCTGCTACAAGCGGCTGATCAAGATTATCAGCCTTCCCTTCGTTCCTCTTTTACCTGAGGTTGTATCTGTTAGGACTGTTGTCTTTAGCCTTCTCCCCCTTACCCAACTCATTGATTTGACTGTTCATAAGGGATTCTTCATATGCGGATTGAGTCAAATGGGGGAAAGGGGAGGTGTCTCCAAAACAATGGATTTCAGGACCAAGCTCATCTATCTCCTCTTCTTCCTCACCAACAACAAGGTTATTTTGAAGAGGGGTTTGGATCCTCTGGTCGTCTCTATCTCTGTTCCTTTGTTCCCTTGGCATAATTTGAGGGACATTATTATTTGGCCTCTTTAAACCTCTGTTATCGGTACTTTGGGGATTTCTATGTATGGGCTTCCCTTCTAATTCCCACCTTTCCATCCTAGCCAAAAGTGATTTCAGCACTTTAACTACCCCGTCCCCTTGGGGGGAAAGGGAAGAGGAACCTGATGAGGAGGGTTCAGCTCTCCCGCTGGGCATATCTCTATCTGCTTTATTTTTAAGTCGGTCAACAGCCAATATATTTGACTCAACTTCCACAGCCAAATCCTACATGTGAGCTAAGGAAATGGATCGTCTTTCCCTCAACAAGAGGCAGAAATCGGGATCAAAAGCACTAGCATAAGTGATTTTGGCAGAGGCTTATGAGGGATTTATCTCAGCGGGAATCTTATTGTACATTTTATTGAATCTCTTGGAGAAATCAGAGACAGACTCTCCTTCCATTCGTTTCAAGGAACCAAACTCTGTCATGTAATACATGAAGCCTTTTTTGTCTCCCCACTGTCTCAAGAAGGCATTTTCCAAAGCCTCAATCCCATCGATAGATCCAAGAGGCAGGGCCTTAAATCATTTATTGGCCTCGCCTTCAAGGCTATGGACAAAAATCCTCATCCATACGTCTGCATGCATGATAACAAGATCATCTGTGAAAATGTAAAAGGCTTCAAGGTGTTGTTCTGCAGATATGTCTCCTTCGCTTGTGAACCTGGGTAACTTCTTAAGGTAGCCATCTGCTGGAAGGGAATTGAGAGGCTGAGGTAACACAAGGGGAGCATACCTAGCAGTTATTATAGCCTCCATTTTAGTCATGGGGGGATTTTCTCCTGCCATAGGAATATTAGGTGGAGGAGAACTAGGAGGAGAAGGAGTTCGAATAGGGGATACTGGAGCTAAGCTTACAGGTAGAATAGGAAAAAATAGAGGATTCGGAGAGAAGGATACAGGGCTTGAATTACCATATGCTTCTCTCTACAGTAGCAGCCACAATAATAAAAGGAGGGGTGGCAAAGCTAGGAGTGGGGAAATCTCTTGTGGTCCTAGATCTAGACCAAGCTGTAATGTCAGGGGAGATAGGAGTGACAAAAGTTTCTCCCTCCAGTCCCAAACCAGGAGAAGAAAACTCAGCAGGAACACTCCCAAAGTTTAGAAAATGAGAAACTTCAGTAACAGGTCGGCTGGGAAACTGAGAAACAAAAAATGGAGTTTCTAACAGAGGAAGATGAGAACTGTCAGAAATACCTGGTTCAATAGTAGAAGTTTCTCCTTCGAGGGCCCTTCCCTTTCTGACAAGCTTCTCAAGATCTGCTTCAGGTGTAACTAGAGGCGACTGTGGATGAGACCGTGTGTGTCTGCCCCTCGAAGCCACAACTGAAAGAGCAGGTTCATCACAGTGGAGTTGTCACAATGGAATCGTCAAGTGCACAGTAGCAATCTTGTAGGGCTCTGATGTTTGATTCACCTTTAGAATCAAAGACTCAATGTCGTTCAATCCCAGGGAAAATATTCAACTTCGTCCCCGGCAACAGTGCCAGAAATGTTAGCGTTAGAAGTCACTCCTGGATTACAGCAGGAGCAGAGCCCGACACCCATCAGTTTATGTCACGATTTGTTTATCAAGGGTGATCGAAAGAGAGCAGACTCAGAATGATATCGTTTTAACTCAGAATCCTGGACTGAACTATGTATGAACAGGCTAGGTCTTAGTCTAACTTCAGTCAGTAGGTTGTAGTAAGGGTAAGTAGGAGGAAGACATTAACGAGAAAATGTAGAGGTCAATCGAAGAAGTCAGGCCTTTCAGCAACCCAAGGATGAATGATTTAAACACAAGAACTCTTAGAATTTAAATCACAAGGAAAGTAAGGAATATCACAGCATTACAACAATCATTTATCATAACACAGTCACAATGGTTCATGCAACTCTGTCGATCATGAACTCCTTAGCATCAAAAGGAAAATAGAGTAAATAAGAAAGCTGACTGCCATTTAAACAAGAAATCTTGGATACACATACATGATCAGAGAAACCAGTGCTTCATCAAAACCATACAACAGGGAGCTTAGCTCTACCAACGATCCTTTACAAAATAGAAAAATTTCCTACATATACCCAAAGCAAATAACAGCAGCAAAACCGAGACTTCTCATTAACAACATTATGTCTGCATGTTTACTAGTAGACTGCACCTGCAGTCTTTGGATGGTCGTGCACTTATGTCAGACGCAATCGATCTCCTGGCACCCCGCAAAAGAATTGACCTGTCTCGGGTCCTTTTCTGGGCTTTTCATTTATGGTGGAGACGATGTCTAACTACCACCAAAAACTTCAATAACTGCCTCCTTGGGGTCAGGAACAACCTGGTCAACTCTACCTTTCGGGACGTGGAGGTCTTCTCACGGTCCCACCTAGGTCCACCAACCGACGGCTTGGAAAGACTTGTAGGCAGGGGTGATAAATGGGGCATAAGATAGGAAACGATGTAAGAACAAAGGTCAGGCGAGGATGATTTGGCATGCTCGTCATGGAAGAGGGAAGGGAAATGACCAAGGAAGTGACAGGGGCGAGACACATGACAGGTGGCAGGAGGGTGATAGACAAAAGGAGGAAAGGTGACGGGATATGACTGTTCGAGGGAGGACACGTTGCTTATGGAAGGACAACGTGGAAGGGAGTGGGACAAGTATCGGAAGGCGAGAGGGAGCGAAAGGGGATAAGGTGTGCCAGGATGGCACAGAGTGGAGGTGAGATATGGGGTGGAATACAGATGGTGGAAGGTGGACGGTGGAGGAAATCAGAGATGTGACAAGGGGGTCCCTCTTTAAGCCGCAAATTCCAGACCCCCCCCCCAATTAAAGGTAGATAGGCAAAGGGGGTCTGGAATCCAACCTTGACTGTAGATCTGGGCTCCCCAATCCAGACCATTGAGAGATGCGTGTCTAATTCCGGACTCCCCCCCCCCACCCCCGCTTTAAAGGTAGAATGGCGAGGGAGCTCCAGAATCCAACCTTGACCGTAGATCTGGGCGCGCAGATTTTGGTCGCCCAAATCTGCCTGTCGCTTAACCAAATCTGCATTTGCGCCCCAACCTAGGGTAAGTGAGTTTTTACCCCACTTCTTCGCATTTTTCCACCCAAAGGGGCTTATCTCTTAGGCCATAACCAACTATGCCTCGTATATATCTCAACACATGCTTCGCTGCTATCCAGTGTGTTTGTCTCGGCTGACTCATAAACTGACTGAGTACACTCACTGCATATCATATATCAGGTCTAGTGTTAACCAGATACATCAATGATCCAATCAGTTGTCTGTAAATATGTGGATCAATCTCACCTGAATCAGAAGAAGCCTCGTTCATCTTCTTCAGATTCATCACCATTGGTGTAGGCATGGATCTGCAGTCTTTCATCCCGAAATTCTTCAAAATCTCCACTATGTATTTTCCTTGACTCAAGAAAATCTCATTAGTGCTCTGCCATACTTTTAGTCCAAGAAGTAGTGCATCACGCCAAGGTCCTTCATCTCAAATTCAGAAGCCAATGCACGCTTCCATTCAACAATGAGGTTTTCTAAACTGGTGAGGAATAAGTCATCAACATATAGGACCAAAATCAAGCACTTGTCACCAACAATGTGGTAGTATAGGTTAGGATCAACAACACTCTTATTGAAGCCCAAATTCATCAAGTATCCATCAATCTTCTCATACCACGCACGAGGTGCCTACTTTAGTCCATACATGGATGTCTTCAACCTGCATGCATGAGAATCCTTCTTATGTGTCACGAATGTATCTAGTTGCTCGATGTAAAGTTCTTCCTCAATCTCACCATTGAGAAAGGTTGTCTTTACATCCATCTGATGTAGTCTCCAACCCATGGATGTTGCAAGGAAAATAATCGTACGGATGGAAGTGTATCGAGAAACAGGAGCAAATGTCTCCTCATAATTTATTCCCTCCACCTGAGAGAATCTTCTAGCCACAAATATCGCTTTGTACTTCTCAACACTTCCATCAGCTACATGTTTGATCTTATAGATCCACTTGGAAGTCACTACGGACTTCCCTTCCTGTCTCGAGACAACATCCCACACATCATTCTTCATGATGGATTGATACTCTTCGGTCATGGAATCTTGCCAAACCTGCTGACATGTTGCTTCTCCATGACAAGAAGGCTTAGTATCAATGATGTGGCTCATAGTTGAAACATAGCTCAAAAATCTCTGTGGTCTCTTTCTCTTTCGGAATGTACCACGAGGAGCTGCATGTTCCTCTACCTCCTGTAGACTCTGTTGAGCTCTTGTAGGCCTCTTCCAACCTACAACCATGTCTCTGGGAACATCAACTGGAGCTACATGATCAATAAAATCAACTAGATCAATAATTGTCTCCCTCTGAACTACTGAGGGGGGATAAGGTATTGTTTCTTCCTTCTTCTCAAATAGTTTGACTCCCTCTGAAGTCTGAAGGATAAACATCTTCATTTTCTGGTGTTGCTAACCTGGAGACATCCCATGTCTTCTCAGGTCCTCTACTGCCTCTACAGTACTTTGTTGGTCTTTTGTAATAGGATAATAACCAAGATGACCTCTCGTAGGGATAACAATCAAAATGGTCTCCTATATTAGGATAATAACCAACCAAAACAAAATTGGGCTCCCGTACCAGGGATCATGGCCCTTCAATAATGAAATAAGAAATTTGGCCTCCCATACTAGGATAATAACCAAAATGGTCTCTCGTAGGGATAACAACCAAAATGGCCTCTTGTACTAGGATAATAACCAACCAAGAAAATTTGGACTCCCTTATCAAGGATAATGGTCCAAGTCATGAGGGTTCTCATACCAGGGATAATACCCTTCATTATCAAAAGCAAGCTACTACAGAGTAATGATGAAATCAATCAAGGAAAGTAGTACAAAACTTACCTTAGTCTGCAATCGTGCTCAATCTTTCTTTTGGTCTTCCCAAGAAGACTGAGATAGAGAAGAACTCTTCGTTGTTCTTGCTTGCATTCCTTGACTTCTTTTGAGGTGGATAAAGTTGCTTTCCTTTCTTCCACAAAGGACAATGATTTGCATAGTGACAAGGGCTTGAAACCTTTCACATCACTAGCTACAAGTCTAGTCTCCTTGAATAAGGTGCACTTATAGCACACACTCAAAAAGCCACTTCAAGGATCATCCTTGAAATAAGTTTTCATAAATTTTCTCAGAACTTTCTTTAAACTTACATTTAGGACTTGGCTAGCATACTTCCTGTAGCAAGCCTGAAACTTGTGTCCCAGATAGATCAAAATCTTGTCCTGGTTGTTTCCTCAATTTTCTCTTTGGGTATACATAAGATAGATCCAATCTTCACCCTCGAACTTGCATCCAACAAATCTGAAACTTTATCAACAACAACCTTGAATTCTTTACTGGAATCTAATGTAAAAAACTCATCCATAACCTACTATGAAATTCACCTAAATAGTCTGAAATATATACTGTTGAACAATCCTCAAATCACACAAAGAGTCAGTATGAAGCTTCATTGCAACTTATTGTAATATACCACAGAAAAAACCTTGCCTAGGTTTGACCTCAGATCTTGCGCCCCATTGTCTCAGAGTTTGCCTTAAAAAATCCTTAGGAGGCTCGGCCTATCTTCTCTCAAACTGTCTCAGAATTAGTCCTAAGATTCACTTCAGATATGCACCTCAAATCTGCCCTTAATCTGCCTGGAATTACCTCAAAAACTCAATCTTTTAGCCTTACATATTCGGCCTTAATGCCTCAAGAACTCGGCCTTGTAATCTCCCTTAAGAAATCGGCATGTAATTGTTTCAAGTCTGCAGTTAAAGTCTGAAGTTAAGTCCGTAATAGTTCTACAGTTAGTACTCTTCTGCGGCAACCCTAGAGGGGGCTCTCCATGCTGATAACCACCTTAAACAAGGCTCTATCAGGTCTAATAGGCCTGCGCCCAGCATTGATCTTCACCACAAAAATTTAAGGGATGGTTTGACCCTCTCCTTTACACCAACGACAAGGGTTCTAGCAGCCTTTAAAATGTCCACGACCTGCCTTCATTTACTATGCACATGATCATCTTCAAGAACTGCTCTAATACCATGTTGAATTTTAATGCTTAGCTCAAATGCATGTAGTTTATTTATGTTTTATCATAAGCTACAACCATAACAATGCAGCAGTACAATACACTAGCTACAGTAAACCAAGATCACAAGAAGAATAACCATGCACAAAAGACACCATAAATTATCCTGGGAAAATCCTTCTCAATCAAGGGAAAAACCCAACAATCCTTTGCTATATTTGCCAAGAGAATATTCTCTACACCAGAAACCCTAGAGCACACAAGAGGGTGCTTCTATGGCTGAGAAAGATGGCACCTAGAAAAGGGTGCCCTAAATTATAGCTCACAATTTCAGACCATGCGTTGAGTGTGAGTGAGAGAGATGATCCACAATGGGGATCTATCTCTTGTTTATACAAAACCTAACACATCAATAGGTGTGTCTATTGGCACAATAGGGCCAACCTGTACAACTAGAAAATATAATTAATCTTTACACAATATTAATTATATTTTACATGGTGGGGCTGACTTGCACCCTTTACACAATTAGGGTTAGAACAAATCTTACTCTCAAACAATTTAGCAAGGGATCCACACATCCTCTAGTGCTCAACCACTAGGGAAACTTCCACCTATTCTTAGCCACGGGGACGTCACTCTCAACATATCAACTCAACTAAGTCCATAGGAGTACCATCTGGAGAGTCATCTCAAGTCGACTCAACTAAGTCCATAGGAGTCTGGTTGGAGACCATCTCAAGTCGTCTCAACTCGGTCCAGAGGAGCACAAAAAGAGACCACACGTCATCTCAACTCAGTATAAAGGAGTATGACACACCCATCACATGGGCTCTCTCACAGATCTTCTCAACTCAATCCAGAGGAGAACGACCTAGAGAATGTCTCATGAAGCTGCAATCAACAACAATTCACATGTGTTCATAGGATGGTGCCAGGTCAATAAAAACGTATAGAGATTTCCAAAGAAATGGAAATATATAAGATGTCTGGTGGGAATTTTCACTTTGATGTGGTTATTAATGATAGGAAGACCAAAATGTCAGGTAAGCTTCAATAAATTTCAAATTTCGATGTCTCTTCTTAGTTCTCAGTTCTTACTTTGTTTCAACTTTTAACTTTCAAATTTCAATGTATTTTCTTATGTTTATCTCATTTGGTGGAGAAGATATGGTGCTAGAGTACCCAATATACAAAAACTTGTCATTCAGGTGCTTGGAGAAACATGTAGCTCTTCAGGATGCGAGCACAACTGGAGTGCATTTGAGAAAATACACACCAAGAATAACAATAAGTTAGAAATTTTCATATTAAAATTTTAATTCATTATAATTTATAATTTATTATTTTATGCCTTGTCACCCTCTAGACTCTAATTTATGTATTATAATAATTAATTTATAATTTATGACCCTCATACATGTTGGAATCCCAGTGCCTCAATGACATGGTATATGTCTACTACAATCTCCAATTATGGGTGAGGCAAATTCAGAAAACACCTTATGTGGATGCCATTTCATTGGATGGGATTAACACCACTATTGCATGGAGGGTTGAGACTAAGAGGCCTATCATGGAATCGATGCATGAATGGTTATAGAAGGCAAAGGGGGCAGCAGTAGAGGAGAGAGAGGTAGAGAAGGAGGATGTTATAGAGCAGAGTCAACATACACCTTTATAGAAGGTGACTATTGACACTAGGAGTGCGCCAGCGTCACCATCTTCATGGAATCTGACAGAGGGAGTTGTACTTGACAGTAGCACCAGTACAGGACACCATAGTCTAGCTCATGCGTCTTCTATAGGACATCAGAGTCCAATGCCAGCCTCAAGGCCTTCTTCCTCTAAAGGAAAAACCATTTCTAGAGTCATCGCCTTTGCCCATAAAATGGGCAGAGGAATCATTAGTTTATTTATCTGATTTCATTGTAGATGACTCGTGATGATGAGATACATTTGTCATTTATTATATTTTTTGATGATATTTTGAGGCTTTAGACTCCAGACATGATTCAATGTTGATCTGTGGTGTATTTGAGTTTACTAGACATCTTATACATCTTATATATCAATTATTTTTTCATTTTTATGTGGAAATGCATTTATTTGATATTGTTGATGTTTTAGCTATTTAAAAAAATGAAAAAAATGAATATTTTTGTATTATTTCATTCTTACGACATTTTCCGATATTTTCCCCGATGTTGTCGATATTTTCGTTTTTGGACCCTTGGCGATATTTTCGTCGACACGATGTTGGTAACACTAGTTTATTGTCTCGTACAATTGAAACAATTACCTTGTTACCTTCCTTACCTCTCCTAGACCTACACCTAACATTTAGGTAACCATTATAGGGGGTTACAAGCTCCACTAATCTTGTTATTTGATCCCTTGAGGTCACCAGAGAAGCCTCCCTTGTGTTGGACCTCCTTCCATTACTAAATTGAGGGAAGTATCTACTTAGGTGACAATGGTAGAAACTTTCAATTGTTACACAAGATTGTGATATTGTGGAGGGATTTGCACAAGTACAAATCTTGCGATAACAAGACTTTTCATCACAAATTTTAAGAGATATGAGTATGAAACTAACATTAAAAAATATAACCCTTATGAACCATTATGCCAAGGCTTGTGAACAGTTGTTGAGACAACAGATCTGAAATGATAACATACTACCATTTGATCTCAATTCATTATTTTAAATATGTCTTCAAACCCTTATCATCAAGCTTTTCAAATGAGAAATCAAGATGTGATTCCCCTTGAAGTGCAAAACCAAATCTTATTCGTTCTGTGTGAAATGGCATATAAAATCTGCATTTATGCCCTCTGACAGATGCAACAAGAGAGTCGTCCAGCTAGGATATTTTTTAAGTGTGTGAATTAAAGTTGAAAATTAGGGATGCACACATTATTGTTGATATATAATTAATACACACTTATCCTTAAAAGAAATTCAGTGAAACTTTAAAACCCTTATATACACAGATTTTTTGTCATACAAAGCAAACCAAATCCATGTAAGATATCTAGCCTTTATACTTTATTGTTCCATCTTAATATGTATCGTTTCATTGGACTATAGCGTTGTGAGAATATTCATATCCAAACGTTGATTAGATGAACACACAAAAAAACAAATCGTTGGATGTGATAATAAGCATATAAATAAAAAAATCCCTTATGCCACATGATAAAATGTATTTTCCAGCAATAAAAGTTTTGATGATAAGCTTTAAGAATAGATTTAGAGATTTAAGATGCTAAAACTTGTTCATCAATGGTTTATTTAGATCTATTCACGAGATAATGAAATCAATGCCAATATCCAACTAAAAAAAATGCAAATTGAGTCTAGATAAATCTATTTAAGGAAAGCAACCTCCATTAGAAACTCAAACTTGTTGTAATAAATATGGTAAGTGTTAGATCATGCAAGCTTGGAGAAGGAAACCTAGTTCAAAAAATTGAAATATTGAACCCTAGGTTGTTTATAACAAAAATCAAAAGGGAAAATTTGAAATTGAGATGGTTAGAAAATTGAAGAAAAATCCTAGTGCTACCATTTGGCATTGAGTCTTATCCATCCCTTGAGTAGATGCCTTCTTCTCCTTATTATCGCACATTTTGTAGTTTGGGCAAAGCCCAACCCAAGAAACAAGTGCGAGACACAATTGGGGACACCTATCATTTTCACCTCAATAGATATCCCCCTCATTTTAGTGAAGGATAAGTCCAACACAAGGGAGGCTTCTCGGGTGACCCTAGGGGGATTGGAAGGGGAGAAGCAAGGAGCTACGAGAACACCCCTATAGGTCAAGGTCTAAGATGAGTTTGAGGCTTCAGAAGAGAGTCTTTGGAGTTGGTAAATGGTTGCAAAGGTTGTATACCTGCAAAACAGTGTTAGACAAACCAAAACAAGATCAAATATGATGATATAAGCCTCGAGACAAGTGGGAAATCAGCAAGAAACCTTGTGTTCCCAAAATTGCAGTAGTAAGGAAATATATATCAACAATGAAGAAGTTATAATAGCTACAAATCAAACCATCAAAATCAAGTATATGATATTAGAAAATAAATCTTGCAACTAGTGCACAATGTTCCAATGTTTAGACCAAGACTTTGATGACAAATGAGGGTTGTAGCAAATGTTTTCTACAGTAACAAGTTCTAGCCACTTAAATTGACAAGTAAACCACCCAATCAATAGCTTATTACCAATAGAACAATTATCATAGCTTACACGTAATTTTCAGCATTAGAAACGTTGGAAAAGAGTATGAAAGAGTGAGTTTGTTGTGTTAGAATATAGAAGATGGTGTGCTCATTTTACCATTGACGATACCCTCGTCACCCAACCACAGGCCGAAGCCTCCCTTTGAGCACCTTAACCTTGACTGAGAATTCCTCTGGAAGCAAACCCTAGGCTAGATAGTCAAACAAGGAGCAGCACATCAATCCCCAAGGATAGTGCATCACAAAAGTTGATCAGATAGTCCCAAACCCTAGCGAAGAGACATCCAAGCCAATACTGAAACTAGCTGATGTTGCAGTTGCACCTGCAACCCTCCTCTAAACCTGCGCACCAACTGCAACTGCAGTGCGCACCAACTGGGAAACTGCTGCGCAGAACTGGCTCTGTCTGCAACTGCTGAGATGTGATAAATGAGAACTGGCGCCCTGTATTTATAGTAATCTTGCCAGTTTACTGGGGCCGACTTCTCTTTCTGGGCATGTGTTTGTTCAGTATATTATTATTAATTCTGGTCGACTTCTTCTCTTGGAGGCTAATAGCCTAATATAAATTTTCTTCTTGAGCCGACAAA
>SNQJ01S0012466.1:181149-206479 GCA_010110895.2 Picea sitchensis
TAGATAGCCAATACAATGCCAAGAGATCTCTTAAACTAATACAGAAAATTCCTCTCCCAGATATGCGTCACTCTCTCTCTCCTTCTTCTCCAGCAGCAGATCCGAAACTTGTCTCTTAATGAGCAAGTGAGTTGTGTGTCTAAGTGAGGCGCTAGCCTCCTTATTTATACAAGTCTGGCACGTGTGAAGTGTCTCTTCACTGGCAGGGCCGAATTCTCAAACTGGGTGGGTAAACCCACCTTTATTATATTTTTGGGCCTCTTTAATATTTGCTGGGGCCGACTTTTTATTCTGCCTATTACAATTGTCTTTTGTCCAAACATCAAAAGGGGATTTGGTCCTATTACAATAACCGACATGATCAATCTATAATGGGGATTTATCTTATGAATAATATATGAATAATAATAAGAATACTCTTTGTAGTTACATTATTTCAACAATCAACATCCCCTCTCAGCTAGGGATGCATTCTCCACCAGGCCAAGTCTCTCACGAAAGTACTCAAACTTCGTCCTGGCAAGCTGTTTGGTGAAGGCATCTGCAATCTGCTCATGTGGAAAAAGGTATTGCACATGTACTTCTTTCCTCTGCACCATATCTCTGATATAATGGTATTTGATCTCAATGTGTTTCGATTTATCGTGAAACATATGATTCTCAGAGAGATTCACACAACTCTGATTATCAAAATGAATAATAGTGGAATCCATCTCATGATCAAATAAATTTGTAAGGAGCTTGCGAAGCCATACTACTTCGTGGATTGCCACACTCAACTCTATATACTCTACTTATGCGGTACTCAAAGCCACAGAGATCTGTTTCCTACTGCACCAAGAAACCGTGGCAGATCCCAAGGTAAAACAACAACCGAATACACTCTTTCGGTCGATTGCACTCCTTGCCCAATCTGCATCGACATATCCCTGCAATCTCATGTCTACATCGGAGGCATATCTCATGCCATATCCAACTGTGCCTCATAGATATCTCAATACATGCTTCGCTGCTATCCAGTGAGTCTGTCTCGGCTGACTCATGAATTGACTAAGTACATTCATTGCATAGCATATATTAGGTTTTGTGTTAACCAGATACATCAATGATCCAATCAGTTGTCTGTAAATATGTGGATCAATCTCGCTTGAATCAGTAGAAGCCTCGTTCATTTTCTTCAGATCCATCACCATTGGTGTGGGCATGGATTTGCAGTCTGTCATACCGAATTTCTTCAATATCTCGACTGTATATTTTCCTTGACTCATGAAAATCTCATCAGTCCTCTTCCATACTTCTAGTCCCAAGAAGTAGTGGATCATACCGAGATCCTTCATCTCGAATTCATAAGTCAATGCATGCTTGCATTCAACAATAAGACTTTTTGAATCAATGAGGAATAAATCATCAACATACAGGACCAAAATTAGGCACTCATCACCAACAATATGATAATATAGGTTTGGATCAACAACACTCTTGTTGAAGCCCAAAATCATCAAGAATCCATCCATCTTCTTGTACCAAGCACAAAGTCCCTGTTTTAGTCCATACAGGGCTATCTTCAACCTACACACATGAGACTTCTGCTCATGTATCACGAATCCTTTTGGCTGCTCGATGTAAACTTCTTCCTCAATCTCACCATTGATAAAGGTCGTCTTTACATCCATCTGATGTAGTTTCCAACCCATGGATGCAGCTAGTGCAATGATAGTACAGATGGAAGTATATCTGGCTATTGGAGAAAATGTTTCCTCATAATCAATTCCCTCCACATGTGAGAATCCTTTGGCTACAAATCTTGCTTTGTACTTCTCGACACTTCCATCAGCTACTTCTCGACACTTCCATCAACTGCATGATTGATCTTATAGATCCACTTGGAAGTCACTACAGACTTCCCTTCTGGTCTAAGAACAATATCCCACACATCATTCTTCATGATGGATTGATACTCTTCTATCATGGCATTTTGCCATACCTGCTAACATGCTGCTTCTCCATGACAAGAAGGCTCAATATCAATGATGTGGCTCATGGCTAAAACATAGCTCGAAAATCTCTATGGTCTCTTTCTCTCTCGGAATGTGCCTCAAGGAGCTGCATGTCCCTCTGCCTCCTGCAGAGTTTGTCGAGACCAGCGATGCAGATCCCCTATCCCTCCTATAAGGGATGCGCGACCTCCTGGTCAGGATCTTCTGATTTTGGAGCTGAAATGGCTCTTCTAGTTCTGAACTGGAACCCTTCGAACAATTACACAGGTCCCTTACGAATGCTCAGTTGGCCTTTTCAGGTGCCAAGCGTAAGCTCCCACAGCGCGCGACCAAGGGCTGTGACCAAGTGCCAAGCCGAAAAGGCGCTTATCAGGGACCGGGACTTCCCAAGTCAAGTGTCCTGTCTTCTAGTCTCTCGAACCTCCAATAGCCGAAATGCCGAAATGGCTCGGCGCTCGCTTCTTCGGGATTTCGCGTTTCGCGAAATCTGGATGCAAGGGATATCCTTGCACCTTAGGGTCTCCGGTCGTCGAAAAGCTGAAATACCTAACGCCTATTCTTTCGGGATTTCGCATTTCGCAAAATCAGGATGCGCGGGATGTCCTTGAATGTGAAATCAGGATGCGCGGGATGTCCTTGCTCCTTAGAACCTCCGGTCGCCGAAAAGCCAAAATGCCCAAATGCCGAAACGCCGAAATGCCTTGGCATTCAATCAACAGCTCACAATAATCCCTGTGATCGACGGCTCACATCGAATCGCGATTTCGCTATTTCGCGATTCGAGGTTCTGAGGGACAAGAACCTTTATCTTTCCAACTCCCGGTACTCGAAGTCTCGAAATGGACCAACGATCGAGATCGTCCTGTGATTGACGGATCTGATCGAATCACGACTTCGTGATTCAGGGTTCTGAAGGACAAGAGTCTTTGTCCTTCCACCTTCTGGTACCCAAAGTCCCAAAATGAACGTCGAGAAATCTCGTCGCTAACCTCCTCGTAGCTCTACTTGATCCGACGGCCTGTGGGGTTTCGATGTTCCTCCTCGAGGATTCTCCACCGTCCATTCAGATTTCCGAACTCTCCTCCTAGATTTATGTAGGGTTAAAGCCTGTGATCCTTCCTTCAATCGAACGACCTGTGGGGATTGATACCTCGATCCAACGCTCGACGACGTTCTTCCTCTTGAACTTTTACTCGATTTCGACTTAGGATATTTCTAAGTTTGCGAAGACTCAGTATTCGCTCCTTCCAGGGAATGGGTTCTTGGATCCCGATAACACTTTCCGAAGTGTTATTCCTCCTGAGCTTTGTCTGGTTCAGACTCCGGCTCCCGCGCACTCCTTGCGTCTGAGGGAGTTCGATGGCTCATATTCACAGCGTTTTATCTCTGGCTCGATGCACACCTTGCAGAGCTCAAAATGAAGAGAAACAATTGAAACTGCCAGAATCTCACAGTTCCATTCACTTGTTTATAAAACAGAAAATAACAGGAAAATACACACAATCCAAGCACAACACATTTGGATCAATTTTCCATTCTGTTCTATTCATAAGTGCCCAATGGCTACAGATTACATTCAGAATTACAGTCACTCAAAAAACATTTTCCTCATGCTAACTCGCAGTTCTCTCTTACAACTAATTTTTCTCTGTATTCCCGCTCTCTCTAACTGGGTTTGTCAACTTCTACATAACTCAAAGATGTTTCTAGGGTTTCCCCTGGCTACTTGCCTACTCTAAGGTTCCTCCTACACTATCTAAGTTCAGTTGCATTCCAGAGCCGAATTGGAAACTCCTGCTCTGTTTACAATTTTCAAAACATGCCTCAAAGGGTAAAATTTGGCATTGGTTCAAGCGTGCCTCCAAAGGTGAATTCCGGCACTAAGTGAAGGCAGATTTCAAAAAATGGGCTGCAACTTTCAACGTTGAATTTATGAAAGAACTCACACGTGTTGAGTGGTCCTGCCTCTGCGTGCTTGCCAACGATGCTCCTGCATCACCCAGGAAGGCCTTTTATGGCCTATTGCAATGTCTCTAGGAACATCAACTGGAGCAACTGGAACAATGGTTGTCTCCCTCTGAACTATTGAAGTGGGAGAAGGTACCGTCTCGCTATAAATCTCCATCTGAGATTCTCTGGATCTTCAAAAGGCTATCTCTTCCTCAAAGATGACATCTCTGCTCACCTCAATCTGTCTTTGTCTAGGGATGTAGATCCGATATGCCTTTGAAGATTCATTTTATCCCACAAATGTACCCTTTCTGCTTGAAGGGTCTATCTTGGACCTCTTCTCCGTGGGTACATGAAAGTATACTGGACACCCCAATATCCCGAAGTGTCCAACCTCAGGCTTCACTCCGGTGAAGGCTTCTTCGGGAGTCATATTTTTCAAAATCTGGTGAGGATTCCTATTCTGAACATATACTGCTGTCATGGATGCTTCTGCCCACAGAATCATAGGTAGATTATGATCATGTATCATTGCTTTGGTTGCCTCAATGATGGTTCTGTTCTTCCTCTCTGCAACCCCATTTTGTTGAGGGTAATAAGGAACTGTGTACTCCCTCTTGATCCCTGCCTCAATACAAAAATCATTGAAATCCCTGGAGGTGTACTCTCCTCCANAGGATTCCTATTTTGAACATATACTACTGTCATGGATGCTTCTGCCCACAGAATCATAGGTAGATTATGATCATGTATCTTTGCTTTGGTTGCCTCAATGATGGTTCTGTTCTTCCTCTCTGCAACCCCATTTTGTTGAGGGTAATAAGGAACTGTGTACTCCCTCTTGATCCCTGCCTCAATACAAAAATCATTGAAATCCCTGGAGGTGTACTCTCCTCCATTATCTGATCTTAGCACCTTGATCCTCCTTCCGTTTAGGTTCTCAACTTGAGCTTTAAATTCTTGAAATCTTGCAAGGACTCCATCCTTGGTTTTCAAGAAATAAATCCATGTCTTCTGAGAGTGATCATCTATGAAGAGCACATAGTACAAATAATCGTTTAAGGGGGCAACAATCATGGGTCCACACACATCTGAATGTATCAAGTCCAAGATCCCCTTGGATCTGCTATCACTTCTCAAGAAGGACCCCTTGACATTCTTGCCAAGAGCACAACCTTTGGAAACACCATTATGCTGAACCTGTATCTCTGGAAGGCCTGTTACCATCTTCCCTAGAGCGTGAAGGGGTTTATAATGAATATGAGCAAGTATCCTATGCCATAGCTCACTCAAGATGATAGTATCATGTAACAGGGCCTGGATTCGTTCGACAATCAACCTGTTTTCTCAGACACCAATTACTTGGGCATAATCCATATGTGAGTTCTTGTGCCATGCAATAACGTTTTCTTCAAAAAAGGTAACCTTGTAGCCTTTCTCATCTAAGGCAGAAATGGAGACAATGTTCCTTTTCATCCCAGGTACATATAGTACCTCACTCAACTGAAGAGGTATGTCAGAATCTAGTTGGAATGTAGAAGTTCCAACTCCTTTCACATTATATCTGGCATTGTCTCCAAGTACAACATGTAGATTGGTCTCTTTCTCAACAAGATCTGTCAGATGATCTTTATATATGGTCATGTGCTTGGAGGCACCACTGTCAATTAACCAAATATCATTATCAGTAGGAACCGTACCTGAGAGTGTTGATATGAATAAGAAGGCTTCATCTTTGATGTCTTCATCTCTCTGATGTGGCTCTGGATCGACATCAATAGTGGAGGCAAGTTGTCTTTCTTTCTCTTCATCGGTAGCTGTCTCTGGTAAATCCTTTTGTATCACACTCAATAGGTCATCCTCTTCCAAGGTGATCTGTAGTCTTGACTTACAGGAACTGAAGTTTCTTGATCCATCAAGCCTATCTTCCACCAAGGTTCTATTCCTCATGGTTTGCAGATTCTTCCACAAACACTTAACAAATAGGCTAAGAAACCTAATGGCTAGTCTAGGCAAGAAACCTTAGGTTTCGTTGGACTTATGACTACCAAAAATTAGCCTTGAAATTCAGAAGAAGACTGGTGAGATAAAAAACTCCTTCAATGGGCTACAAAAACCCTAAAACTGAAATTTTGCAGAAAATTGCGGAACCCTAGGGCCAAAAATCCAAAATTCTAGGAATTGCAATCTGGAAGTTGTTGTAACTGCGTTGAAGGAGGTCGTACACTCCTATGTAAAAATTAGCCCCAACGCTCAAGTATAAAGTGCTGAAAAATGGCAAAAGGAGGAGGGTCGTACTTTTTCCAGAAACCCTAGGAGGGTCGTAAGGTTCTGCAGAAGAGAGGATGGCTTGCTTTGAAATCTTGTGCAATGGATTCTTTCAAGTCCTAAGCTCTGATACCATGTTTAATTTTCACTATGATAGGCTCAAGCATGAGGGTTATTTCATTTAGCATGTGCTTGAACCATAAACAAATGTAGCTACACCATACAGAAGTGCTGTAATAACCAAGATCACAAGAAGATTTACCATGCACAAGAACACAAGAAGTATCCAGGGAAACATTCTACACAAGGGAATAAACCCCAAAAATCCTTTGCTATATTCTCAAGAGAAGATCCCCCAACCATAAAATCCTAATGCACACAAGAGGGTTCTCTACAACCTTGAAACTAGCGCCCAAGAGAGGTGCACACTTCAACCTTAAAGGTAGGTCTGAAATTTCCAAATGACAAGTGAAGTGTGTGTGTCCTCAATGGGGAAATCACCTTTACTTATACAAGACCATAAATAACAATAGGTGTGTCTATTGGCACAACATGGTCGACCTCAATAACTCAGAAATATAATTAATTATTACAATAAACCTTAATTATCTTTCACATATGGTGGGGCCGACTTGTACCCTTTACATCATAATTAGGGTTACAAGTAAATCTTACACTTAGACAATAATAATAATAATAATAATCTATTTTTAAGGTCACGACCAAGCCAACACACCAAATTGGTGTATGAGACCCCCTTGTTTGTGGGACAAGGGACATATCAAGGGATCCACACGTCCCCTAATTCTCAACCACTAGGGACACGCCCGCCTGTGCTCAGCCACAGGGATGTCATACTCAACATATCTCTATCTCAACTGAGTCCACGGGAGAATCCTCTGGAGTACCATCTCAAGCTTGAATCAATTGAGTCCACAGGAGTACAAAGGCAGGAGACCACATCGACTCAACTCTCACAGAGGAGAACGATACACCCATCACATGGGCATACCCAACATTGGGGAACTCCTCAACTTAGTCCAAAGGAGAATGATACACCCCATCACATGGGCACACCCAACACTGGGCTCTCTCATAGGTCGACTCAACCCAGTCCAGAGGAGAATGATACACCCCATCACATGGGCACACCCAACACTGGGCTCTCTCATCGGTCGACTCAACTCAGTCACAAAGGAGAACTTATCTTGGAGAATGTCACACGACGCTGCAATCATCAACAATTGGAGGGATAGATGACGGATGTTTCACCTTGGAAGACGTCCCTAGCACGCGATGAAGGCTTGGAACCATGAAGGAAGGATGTTGTCACCCTCCTATGCCCAAATGTCCCTCTTGGGAGGCATGACGTCACATTTTTGATGGAATGGCATGTTTGGCACACTTGGTGATGTTGTGGGCTTTGTTATCGCATAGTCTATATTGCCCAAATCCTAAAGGAAAGTAGGCTTAGATTGACGTAACACTGAGGTAACCCTATCACTGTCACCTTAATAAGGTAACTCTTTCTCTTTAGGAGGAGGAAAACCTCACTCCAAGGGAGACATCCCAAGACCTAGTTGGTTGATGAAGGAGGATAAGACAAGGTAATACCACCCCTCTCTCTAGGTCACTCAAATGAATGAAGTCACTTGGAAAGGCTGTGTCAATGGGTCAAGGGGAAATAAGGTGAATGATACGTGCCCTTTACCAAAGAAACAACAAACGTTATATAATAAGCAATGATATCAATGCTTTCAATTAGTGACTCCAATATAAAAGTCTGCGACCAAACAAGTTTATGCGTACATGATAGATGTGTAACAATAGTAATAAATCCAGAAATTGTAACTTATAAGGACAATGTAATAAAATATAAAGACCTTGCAATGATAATACTTTTGCCACTTACAATTTCTAGATTAATAGAATCCAAGTAATGGCCTTAAAAGGTTGTCAAATTACTTATAACAACAACAAATTAACAGTTATGACAACAATAAACAACTTTAGAAAAGTACCTTGCTAAGGCAATTTAATGAACATTTTTAGCATTTATTGATTGTGGCTTGCCTAGTGCAAATTCTAGGTGTCTTATCGATCAAAAAATGGGTTTAACAAGCTGTCAAAAGTGGCTGTAACAACAACAAAACAAGAGCGATGATAGCTGGAAGAAACCTTTAGAAATGCACTTTGTGAAGAGCAATTTAGGCACACTTTAACTCCAACTGATAATACTTTTCTCATGCAATTTTATGGGTTGGTTTAGTTAACTTATAAGCTAAATGGGCTTCTATATAGTGGCTGTAGCAGTGTTAGCAACAACAACAAGTTAGTACCTTAAAACTAGGTTAGTAGGTTAGGTTAAGTTGGTAGATATAGCAAGTGAAGTTGAGTGTAGTCTTGTCAAGGAATAGAAGAGGACTAGTGCCTTCAAGGGTAATGGAGTTAAGGTGGACGAATTCTTCTAAGGCCTCAAAACAATTGATGATGATGCACAAAAGTCTAAGAGGGAAAATGCATAGGAGAAGTAGTAACTTAAGTCCCCCTATGCATTGACTGCAAGAGACAAGATGCTAGGGTGTAAAAAATTCTAGGCCCTAGCGCCTTGCTCTCCTTAGGATTCTTATGGAGTAAAACTTATGCAACAATAATTAAGTCAAAATCCTTAGAGTGCTAGCAATTTAGGGATCTAGGGTTTCACTAGTTACTAGATCAATTCAATGAAAGGCTTGGAAAATCAAAAGTAAGAAAGTAGAAATTTAAGTTTCTTACTTCAAGCATTAAGTACACCATGCAATTTCATAACCTTGTATGAGCAAATAAAACCATACAAAAAACCATTCAATAGATGACAAAATGTAGATTTTACTTACTTACACCAAGAGTAATCATGAGAATACCATGCAAGATCACCATAAAACCTCCAAGATTGATCCAAGTTGCAAAAAATAGCCTTAAATAAGAATGGCGCCTCATAATTTGAGCCAATAACCCTTACTAGGGCACAAATTTCAGACCTCTTGTTTTAGATAACAAGTTCTTATGTAAAAATGAGAGTACTTTATGTTTATTTATACAAAATTTGACCTTTAATTAATTTTCAGGTCAAAAACAAGGCCGACCTAGCCAATTTACAACAAAATTCAATTTTGACATAAATAAAATTAATTTGCATCTAGAAACACCTCCAAGGGTGACGTCATGCCCCTATAGGGTGATGTTGAGCTCCATAAGTGAAATGTTGGGCTGGAAAAGTGGGGAGCTTTGCCTCTAGAAGCCCAAATGATGTCTGCACGTGCCACCAGGCTCACAAATGCCTCCAAAAGTAAAACCCTAGCTTTGGGTGACGTCTAGGGCTATGATGGTGATGCCGAGGGCCCTCAAGGGCTAACGTACATGTGAGAAGAGCAAGGTCCCCTGGGTGCCTCCAAAGGAAACATCCTTCTTTCTCTCGGTGCAAGTATTCAATTTCTTCTTACCCCTGGCTGGGGTTTCAACATTCATCTGTGGGCTTTAAGCCCCCATGAAGGTTCGAGCTAACGATTCCCTCACGTGTACATGTCCATCGAGCAAGGTCCTGCAACAACAACAAGTACTCCCTCCAGGGGTTCATAATTCACGGGGATCATAGCATGTAAATCACATCCAATTATTAAATTACCCAAACATGTGCATCAAACCCCCCTTAACCTAGAAAAGTGCTCAAAGATGTTATGCAATTTGATAAGTTAGGTTTGGAGAAGGTCTCAGGGTGTCCTATTGGGCTAACATCTCTTAAGTTTGGGATGTTTCCTAGGTGGGGTCTAATCCAGGTCATGTAAGTGTATGAGGTGGAATGGGGTAGGTGTTTTGGCATGGGGTGCATGTAATAACAGAGAAATTTAAAGTCTTACTTGTGGGTGCCTTTGTAGAGGGCGAGCTGCCTCTTGTCATAAATGCAATTGTTTCCTAGCCCATTCATTGCATTTTATTCTTATCTTTATTTCTTTTTATCTTTTTCTCTTGTGCTTCAAGGGAATAGTTGAAGGCCAATGTCCTAGCTTGATGACCAGAGGTGACAACGTTATCCACAAACATTTCACGGAGATGAGAAGGTTGGCTCGTGATGAGACCCCCTTTCTCTTAGCTATGCCACCAAGAGCCACTACCCTGGCTTGGTGATCAGATAGTTGGTAGTGTCATATCGTTACATGCCCATGGTCATAATAGGCTGACGTGTGATGCAATGCCCTATCCATCAACTAATACCTTGAGTGTTTATGTTTATTCTATGGGCCCCATTTTCTTACTGAGAATCTTTTCACTGCGTTCTCAGGGATCCTTGGGCGAAGCATCTCGAAGGTTTCAACTTTGGCTTTTAATTCTTTCCAGCTACTTTTACCCTCTAGAAGATGGAAAAAGGTAAGTATGTAGGGAACAAACGAGACAAAGAGCATAATTTCCAAGCAAACGTCATGACATTAAGAAGGATTCAATACAACATATTTAAGCACTTCAAAAATCAGAGTGATACATACCATGATACCTAGACTCATTACCTCATGGAGCAAGACTCACCGCTACTTTAGGACCAGGGTGGTGGGATGGATACTGCTGCTGGTGATAAGTGGACTAAACTGAAGAAAAAAGGGGCCCTCTGGGGCCATGCTCAAGTCGTCTGGCTCTCGGTACTTTATGTCTAGGATCTATGGGCCTCGAGACGTGATATCCTTAGTTGTCCCTAGGCTAGGGGATAACATGCTTGAAGCCCCTCTCTATTGCTTTATTTGGGGATGATGTGGCACTCTTCTAGCTTGACATCCTAGCCTTTGGAGGCTTTTCTATCACACGTGCCACCTTGGAGAGAGATTTTATGGGTTTGGGGATGATGTGGCACTCTTCTAACTTGACATCCTAGCCTTTGGAGGCTTTTCTATCACACGTGCCACCTTGGAGAGAGATTTTATGGGCTAACATCCCATCATTTTGTCATTTTTGGTCATTTTGTAGCCTATGTAGGAAAAAAATCAAGATGTCTTGTCAATTAAACATTGTAACTTAGGTTTTAGACCTAAATTTACGGAATTAATTGTAAAGTGGACAAACTGGGGCTTGGTTTTTCCTCATATAAATATGAGGCAAGTCATTTGTCACAAATCATAACTCATCACTTGATAAATCTCTCTTGGACTGAAATTTCGGCCCTCTTGGGAAATTCACTATCTCTTTTCTCTTGTGCAAAAATAGATGGAATACTTGCTTATTGGTGGAAGAAAGGCTAGCGCCTTTTCTTGGATGTTTTCTTCGTGGAAAATCATTGGAACATCTTGATAAGTAAGGGTTTTCCATGCTATCTCTTGGATTAGGTAAGGAATTTATGCAATTTTGTGTTTTCTTCTTAATTTCAAGATCATATTATCAAACCCTAGGAGGAGTATAGGGGCATACACACCTCCATCAAGTAAATTTATGCTATTGCCATTGAAAAGGCTTAAGGATTGCTACAAGGAGTAGGAGGGTTTACACCTTTGTAGCAAAACCTTGCTAGGGTTTATTTTCTCTATGGAGTAAAAGGGTTTACACCCCTAGAAGATCATCAAACCCTAGTTTAATTTGGTTGTGATAAAGCAAGAGACTCCATTAACCCAATAGACAAGGCACTAGTTGCATTGGAGATTGGATATTGTTGCAATGGTAAACATGAAATTGAAGAGATTGAATTGTTCAAGGTTGGATTTAAATTATATATGCTATTGGCTCTCTTGTCCTCTAAGGACATCTTGATTGGCTAAGTGATTGTGTTTTTGTAACAAACATTAAGCTACAACTATAGGGCTGCAACAAACTCACTCTTTCATACTCTTTTCCAACTTTTATAACGCTGAAAATTACTTGTAAGCTGTGATAATTGTTCTATTGGTAATAAGTTATTGATTGGGTGGTTTACTTATCAATTTCAGTGGATAGAGCTTGCTACCGTAGAAAAAATTTGCTACAACCATTGGGCTGTCATAAATACTTTCTGATGCCACTCATTAACAACCTTCATTTGTCATCAAAGTCTTGGTCTAAACATTGGAACATTGTGTACTAATTGCAAGCTTTATTTTCCAGTATCATATACTTGATTTTGATGGTTTGATTTGCAACTGTTATAACTTCTTCAATGTTGATATATATTTCCCTACTACTGCAATTTTGGGACAACAAGGTTTCTTGTTGATTTCCCACTTGTCTCGAGGCTTATATCATCATATTTGGTCTTGTTTCGGTTTGTCTAACACCATTTTGTAGGTATACAACCTTTGCAACCATTTACCAACTCCAAAGACTCTCTTCTCAAGCCTCAAGCTCATTTTATACCTTGACCTATAGGGGTGTTCTCCTAGCTCCTTTCTTCTCCCCTTGCAATCCCCCTAGGGTCACCTAGGAATCCTCCCTTATGTTGGACTTGTCCTTCACTAAAACGAGGGGGATATCTATTGAGGTGACAATGATAGGTGTCCCTAATTGTGTCTCACACTTGTTGCTTGGGTTGAGATTTTCCCAAACTACAAACTGTGCGATAAAAAGAAGAGGGCATATACTCAAGGGATGGATAAGACTCCATGCCCAATGGTAGCATTAGGATTTTTCTTCGATTTTCTAACCATCTCAATTTCAAATTTTCCCTTTTGACTTTTGTTATAAACAACCTAGGGTTCAATATTTCAATTTTTTGAACTAGGTTTCCTTCTCCAAGCTTGCATGATCTAACACTTACCATATTTATTACAACAAGCTTGAGTTTCTAATGCAGGTCGCTTTCCTTAAATAGATTCATCTAGAGTCGATTTGCATTTTTTTTAGTTGGATGTTGGCATTGATTTCATTATCTTGTGAATAGATCTAAATAAACCTTGATGAACAAGTTTTAGTATCTTAAATCTCTAAATCTATTCTTAAAGCTTATCATCAAAACTTTTATTGATGGAAAATACATTTTATCTTGTGGCGTAAGGTTTTTTTTTTATATGCTTATTATCACATGCAACGATTTGGTTTTTTATGTGTTCATCTAATCAACGTTTGGATATGAATATGCTCACAACAATAGGGTTTATTTTCTCTAGGGAGTAAGAGGTTTACACCCCTATAAGATCATCAAACCCTAGTTTAACTTGGTTGTGATCAAGAAAGAGACTCCATTAACCCAATAGACAAGGAACTAGTTGCATTGGAGATTGAATATTGTTGCATTGGTAAACGTGAAATTGAAGAGATTGAATTGTTCAAGGTTGGATTTAAATTATATATGCTATTGGCTCTCTTGTCCTCTAAGGGCNTTATACCTTGACCTATAGGGGTGTTCTCCTAGCTCCTTTCTTCTCCCCTTGCAATCCCCCTAGGGTCACCTAGGAATCCTCCCTTATGTTGGACTTGTCCTTCACTAAAACGAGGGGGATATCTATTGAGGTGACAATGATAGGTGTCCCTAATTGTGTCTCACACTTGTTGCTTGGGTTGAGATTTTCCCAAACTACAAACTGTGCGATAAAAAGAAGAGGGCATATACTCAAGGGATGGATAAGACTCCATGCCCAATGGTAGCATTAGGATTTTTCTTCGATTTTCTAACCATCTCAATTTCAAATTTTCCCTTTTGACTTTTGTTATAAACAACCTAGGGTTCAATATTTCAATTTTTTGAACTAGGTTTCCTTCTCCAAGCTTGCATGATCTAACACTTACCATATTTATTACAACAAGCTTGAGTTTCTAATGCAGGTCGCTTTCCTTAAATAGATTCATCTAGAGTCGATTTGCATTTTTTTTAGTTGGATGTTGGCATTGATTTCATTATCTTGTGAATAGATCTAAATAAACCTTGATGAACAAGTTTTAGTATCTTAAATCTCTAAATCTATTCTTAAAGCTTATCATCAAAACTTTTATTGATGGAAAATACATTTTATCTTGTGGCGTAAGGTTTTTTTTTTATATGCTTATTATCACATGCAACGATTTGGTTTTTTATGTGTTCATCTAATCAACGTTTGGATATGAATATGCTCACAACAATAGGGTTTATTTTCTCTAGGGAGTAAGAGGTTTACACCCCTATAAGATCATCAAACCCTAGTTTAACTTGGTTGTGATCAAGAAAGAGACTCCATTAACCCAATAGACAAGGAACTAGTTGCATTGGAGATTGAATATTGTTGCATTGGTAAACGTGAAATTGAAGAGATTGAATTGTTCAAGGTTGGATTTAAATTATATATGCTATTGGCTCTCTTGTCCTCTAAGGGCGTCTTGATTGGTTAACTGATTGTGTTGTTGTAACAAACATTAAGCTACAACTATAGGGCTGCAACAAACTCACTCTTTCATACTCTTTTCCAACTTTCCTAATGCTGAAAATTACGTGTAAGCTATGATAATTGTTCTATTGGTAATAAGCTATTGATTGGGTGGTTTACTTGTCAGTTTCAGTGGCTAGAACTTGTTGATGTAGAAAAACTTTGCTATAGCCATTGGGATGTCATAAATACTCTCTGATAACACTCATTAACAACCCTCATTTGTCATCAAAGTCTTGGTCTAAACATTGGAATATTGTGCATTAGTTGCAAGATTTATTTTCCAATATCATATACTTGATTTTGATGGTTTGATTTGTAGCTATTATAACTTCTTCATTGTTGATATATATTTCCTTACTATTGCAATTTTGGGACAACAAGGTTTCTTGCTGATTTCCCACTTGTCTCGAGGCTTATATCATCATATTTGGTCTTGTTTTGGTTTGTCTAACACTGTTTTGCAGGTATACAACCTTTGCAACCATTTACCAACTCCAAAGACTCTCTTCTCAAGCCTCAAACTCATCTTAGACCTTGACCTGTAGGGGTGTTCTCCTAGCTCCTTGCTTCTCCCCTTCCAATCCCCCTAGGGTCACCCGAGAAGCCTCCATTGTGTTGGACTTATCCTTCACTAAACTGAGGGGGATATCTATTGAGGTGACAATGATAGGTGTCCCCAATTGTGTCTCACACTTGTTGCTTGGGTTGGGCTTTGCCCAAACTACAAAATGTGCGATAATAAGGAGAAGAAGGCATCTACTCAAGGGATGGATAAGACTCCATGCCAAATGGTAGCACTAGGATTTTTCTTCGATTTTCTAACCATCTCAATTTCAAATTTTCCCTTTTGATTTTTGTTATGAACAATCTAGGGTTCAATATTTCAATTTTTTGAACTAGGTTTCCTTCTCCAAGCTTGCATGATCCAACACTTACGATATTTATTACAACAAGTTTGAGTTTCTAATGGAGGTCGCTTTCCTTAAATAGATTTATCTAGACTCAATTTTCATTTTTTTTAGTTGGATGTTGGCATTGATTTCATTATCTCGTGAATAGATCTAAATAAACCTTTGATGAACAAGTTTTAGCATCTTAAATCTCTAAATCTATTCTTAAAGCTTATCATCAAAACTTTTACTTCTGGAAAATACATTTTATCATGTGGCATAAGGGATTTTTTTATTTGTATGCTTATTATCACATCCAACGATTTGGTTTTTTGTGTGTTCATCTAATCAACGTTTGGATATGAATATGCTCACAACACTATAGTCCAATGAAACGATACATATTAAGATGGACCAATAATTTATAAAGGCTAGATATCTTACATGGATTTGGTTTGCTTTGTATTACAAAAAATCTGTGTATATAAGGGTTTTAAAGTTTCACTGAATTTCTTTTAAGGATAAGTGTGTATTAATTATATATCAACAACAATGTGTGCATCCCTAGATTTCAACTTTAATTCACACACTTAAAAAATATCCTAGCTGGACGACTCTCTTGTTACATCTGTTCGAGGGCATAAAAGAAGATTTTATATGCCATTTCACATAGAACGAATAAGATTTGGTTTTGCACTTCAAGGGGAATCACATCTTGATTTCTCATTTGAAAAGCTTGATGATAAGGGTTTGAAGACATATTTAAAATAATGAATTGAGATCAAATGGTAGTATGTTATCATTTCAGATCTGTTGTCTCAACCACTGTTCACAAACCTTGGCATAATGGTTCATAAGGGTTATATTTTTGAATGTTAGTTTCATACTCATATCTCTTAAAATTTGTGATGAAAGGTCTTGTTATCGCAAGATTTGTACTTGTGAAAATCCCTCCACAATATCCCAATCTTGTGTAACAATTGAAAGTTTCTACCATTGTCACCTAAGTAGATACTTCCCTCAATTTAATAATGGAAGGAGGTCCAACACAAGGGAGGCTTCCTTGGTGACCTCAAGGGATCAAATAACAAGATTGGTCGAGCTTGTAACCCCCTATAATGGTTACCTAAATGTTAGGTGTAGGTCTAGGAGAGGTAAGGAAGGTAACAAGGTAATTGTTTCAACTATATGAGACAATAAACTAGTGTTATCAACATCGTGTCGACGAAAATATCGTCAAGTGTCCGAAAATGAAAATATCGGCAACATCGGGGAAAATATCGGAAAATGTCGTAAGAATGAAATAATACAAAAAATTCATTTTTTTCAATTTTTTAAATATCTAAAACATCAACAATATCAAATAAATGCATTTCCACATAAAAATGAAAAAAATAACTAATATATAAGATGTATAAGATGTCTAGTAAACTCGAATACACCACAGATCAACATTGAATCATGTCCGAAGTCTAAAGCCTCAAAATATCATAAAAAATATAATAAATGACAAATGTATCTCATCATCACGAGTCATCTACAATGAAATCAGATAAATAAACTAATGATTCCTCTGCCCATTTTACAGGCAAAGGCGATGAGTCTAGAAATGGTTTTTCCTTTAGAGGAAGAAGGCCTTGAGGCTAGCATTGGACTCTGATGTCCTGTAGAAGAAGCACGAGCTAGACTATGGTGTCCTCTATTGGTGCTACTGTCAAGTACAACTCCCTATGTCAGAGTCCATGAAGATAGTGGCGCTGGCACACTCCCAGTGTCAATAGTCACCTTCTATAAAGGTGTATGTTGACTCTGCTCTATAACATCCTCCTTCTCTACCTCTCTCTTCTCTATTGCTGCCCCCTTTGCCTCCTATAACCATTCATGCATCGATTCCATGATAGGCTTCTCAGTCTCAACCCTCCATGCAATAGTGGTGTTAATCCCATCCAATGAAATGACATCCACATAAGGTGTTTTCTGAATTTGCCTCACCCATAATTGGAGATTGTAGTAGACATATACCATGTCATTGAGGCACTGGGATTCCAACATGTATGAGGGTCATAAATTATAAATTAATAATTATAATAAATAATTTAGACTCTAGAGGGTGACAAGGCATAAAATAATAAATTATAAATTATAATGAATTAAAATTTTAATATGAAAATTTCTAACTTATTGTTATTCTTGGTGTGTATTTTCTCAAATGCACTCCAGTTGTGCTCGCATCTTGAAGAGCTACATGTTTCTATAAGCACCTGAATGACAAGTTTTTGTATATTGGGTACTCTAGCACCATAGCTTCTCCACCAAATGAGAGAAACATAAGAAAATACATTGAAATTTGAAAGTTAAAAGTTGAAACAAAGTAAGAACTGAGAACTAAGAAGAGACATTGAAATTTGAAATTTAATGAAGCTTACCTGACATTTTGGTCTTCCTATCATTAATAACCATATCAAAGTGAAAATTCCCACCGGACATCTTATATATTTCCATTTCTTTGGAAATCTCTGTACGTTTTTATTGACCTGGCACCATCCTATGAACACATGTGAATTGTTGTTGATTGCAGCTTCATGAGACATTCTCCAGGTCGTTCTCCTTTGGATTGAGTTGAGAAGATCTGGGAGAGAGCCCATGTGATGGGTGTGTCATACTCCTCTAGAATGAGTTGAGATGACGCGTGGTCTCTTGTCGTGCTCCTCTGGACTGAGTTGAGACGACTTGAGATGGTCTCCAGCCAGACTCCTATGGACTTAGTTGAGTCGACTTGAGATGACTCTCCAGATGGTACTCCTATGGAATTAGTTTAGTTGATCTGTTGAGAGTGACGTCCCTGTGGCTAAGAACAGGTGGACATTTCCCTAGTGGTTGAGAACTAGAGGATGTGTGGATCCCTTGCTAAATTGTCTAAGAGTAAGATTTGTTGTAACCCTAATTGTGTAAAGGGTACAAGTCAGCGCCACCATGTAAAAGATAATTAATATTATGTAAAGATTAATTATATTTTCTAGTTGTACAGGTTAGCCCTATTGTGCCAATAGACACACCTATTGATGTGTTAGGTTTTGTATAAACAAGAGATAGATCCCCATTGTGGATCATCTCTCTCACTCACACTCAATGCATGGTCTGAAATTGTGAGCTATAATTTAGGGCGCACTTTTCTAGGTGCAATATTTCTCAGCCATAGAAGCACCCTCTTATGTGTTCTAGGGTTTCTAGTGTAGAGGATCTTCTCTTGGAAAATATAGCAAAGGATTGTTGGGTTTTTCCCTTGATTGAGAGGGATTTTCCCAGGATAATTTATGGTGTCTTTTGTGCATGGTTATTCTTCTTGTGATCTTGGTTTACTGTAGCTAGTGTATTGTACTGTTGCATTGTTATGGTTGTAGCTTATGCTAAAACATAAATAAACTACATGCATTTGAGCTAAGCATTAAAATTCAACATGGTATCAGAGCAGTTCTTGAAGATGATCATGTGCATAGTAAATGAAGGCAGGTCGTGGACATTTTAAAGGTTGCTAGAACCCTTGTCGTTGGTGTAAAGGAGAGGGTCGAACCATCCCTTAAATTTCTCTGGTGAAGATAAATGCTGGATGCAGGCCTATTAGACCTGACAGAGCCTTGTTTAAGGTGGTTACCAGCATGGAGAGGCCCCTCTAGGGTTGCCGCAGAAGAGTCCTAACAGTAGAACTATTACGGACTTAACTTCAAACTTAACCACAGACTTGAAGCAATTACATGCCGGTTTCTTAAGGGAGATTACAAGGCCGAGTTCTTGAGGCATTAAGGCCGAATATCTGAGGCTAAAAGACTGAGTTTTGGCAGATTCGAGGTGCAGATCTGAAGTGAATCTTAGGACTAACTCTGAGATGGTTTGAGAGCAGATAGGCCGAGCCTCCTAAGGATTTTTTAAGGCAAACTCTAAGACAATGGGGCGCAAGATCTGAGGTCAAACCTAGGCAAGGTTGTGGTCTTTTTCTGTGGTATATTACAAGAAGTTACAATGAAGCTTCAGACTGACTCTTGTGTGATTTGAGGATTGTTCAACAATATATATTTCAGACTATTTAGGTGAATTTTAGAGTAGGTTATGGCCAAGTTTTTTACAACAGTTTCCAGTAAAGAATTCAAGGTTGTTGTTGATAAAGTTTCAGATTTGTTGGATGCAAGTTTGAGGGTGAAGATTGGATCTATCTTATGTATACCCGAAGCGGAAATTGAAGAAACAACCAGGACAAGATTTTGATCTATCTGGGAAACAAGTTTCAGGCTTGCTATAGGAAGTATGCTAGCCAAGTCCTAAATCTAAGTTTAAATAAAGTTCTAAGCAAATTTCTAAAAACTTATTTCAAGGATGATCCTTGGAGTGGCTTTTTGAGTGTGTGCTATAAGTGCACCTTATTCAAGGAGACTAGACTTGCAACTAGTGATGTGAAAGGTTTCAAGCCCTTGTCACTATGCGAATCATTGTCCTTTGTGGAAGAAAGGAAAGCAACTTTATCCACCTCAAAAGAAGTCAAGGAATGCAAGCAAGAACAACGAGGAGCTCTTCTCTATCTGAGTCTTCTTGGGAAGACCAAAAGAAAGATTGAGCACGGTTGCAGACTAAGGTAAGTTTTGTACTACTTTCCTTAATTGATTTCATCATTACTTTGTAGTAGCTTGCTTTTGATAATGAAGGGTATTATCCCTGGTATGGGAACCCTCATGACTTGGACCATTATCCCTGATAAGGGAGTCCAAATTTTCTTGGTTGGTTATTATCCTAGTACAAGAGGCCATTTTGGTTGTTATCCTTACGAGAGGCCATTTTGGTTATTATCCTAGTATGGGAGGCCAAATTTCTTATTTCATTATTGAAGGGCCATGATCCCTGGTACGGGAGCCCAATTTTGTTTTGGTTGGTTATTATCCTAGTATAGGAAACCATTTTGATTGTTATCCCTACGAGAGGTCATCTTGGTTATTATCCTATTACAGGAGGCCAACAAAGTACTGTAGAGGCAGTAGAGGACCTAAGAAGACATGGGATGTCTCCAGGTTAGCAACACCAGAAAATGAAGATGTTTATCCTTCATACTTCAGAGGGAGTCAAACTATTTGAGAAGAAGGAAGAAACAATACCTTATCCCCCTTAAGTAGTTCAGGGGGAGACCATTATTGATCCAGTTGATCCTATTGATCATGTAGCTCCAGTTGATGTTCCCAGAGACATGGTTGTAGGTCGAAAGAGGCCTACAAGAGCTCGACAGAGTCTGCAGGAGGTAGAGGAACATGCAACTCCTCGTGGTACATTCCGAAAGAGAAAGAGACCATAGAGGTTTTCGAGCTATGTTTCAGCTATGAGCCACATCATTGATACTAAGCCTTCTTGTCATGGAGAAGAAACATGTCAGTATGTTTGGCAAGATTCCATGACCGAAGAGTATCAATCCATCATGAAGAATGATGTGTGGGATATTGTCCCGAGACCGGAAGGGAACTCTGTAGTGACTTCCAAGTGGATCTATAAGATCAAGCATGCAGCTGATGGAAGTGTCGAGAAGTACAAAGCGATATTTGTGGCTAGAGGATTCTCTCAGGTGGAGGGAATAAATTATGAGGAGACATTTTCTCCTGTTTCTTGATACAATTCCATCCGTACGATTATTTTCCTTGCAGCATCCATGGGTTGGAGACTACATCAGATGGATGTAAAGACAACCTTTCTCAATGGTGAGATTGAGGAAGAACTTTACATCGAGTAGCTAGATGGATTCGTGACACATGAGAAGGAGTCTCATGTATGCAGGTTGAAGAAAGCCATGTATGGACTAAAACAGGCACCTCGTGCGTGGTATGAGAAGATTGATGTATACTTGATGAGTTTGGGCTTCAACAAGAGTGTTGTTGATCCTAACCTATACTACCACATTGTTGGTGACAGGTGCTTGATTTTGGTCCTATATGTTGATGACTTATTCCTCACCGGTTTAGAAAACCTCATTGTTGAATGCAAGCGTGCATTGGCTTCTGAATTTGAGATGAAGGACCTTGGCGTGATGCACTACTTCTTGGACTAAAAGTATGGCAGAGCACAGATGAGATTTTCCTGAGTCAAGGAAAGTACATAGTGGAGATTTTGAAGAAATTTGGGATGAAAGACTACAGATCCATGCCTACACCAATGGTGATGAATCTGAAGAAGATGAACGAGGCTTCTTCTGATTCAGGAAAGATTGATCCACATATTTACAGACAACTGATTGGATCATTGATGTATCTGGTTAACACCAGACCTGATATATGATATGCAGTGAGTGTACTCAGTCAGTTTATGAGTCAACCGAGACAGACACACTGGATAGCAGTGAAGCATGTGTTGAGATATATATGAGGCATAGTTGGTTATGGCCTGAGATATGCCTTTGGTGTAGAAATGATATTGTAGAGATATGCCGATTCAGATTGGGTTGGGAACACAGTGGACCGGAAGGGTACATCCGGTTGTTGTTTTACTTTGGGATCTGCCATGGTTTCCTAGTACAACAGGAAGCAGACTGTTGTGGCTTTGAGTACTGCAGAAGAAGAGTACATTGCATTATTTGTGGTAGTCCATGAAACAGTGTGGCTTCGCAAGCTTCTTGTAGACTTATTTGGTCATGAGATGGATTCCACCATTATCCATTGCGATAACCAGAGATGTGTGAAGCTCTCCACAAATCCCGTGTTTCACGATAAATTGAAACACATTGAGATCAAATACCATTACATCAGAGATATGGTGCAGAGGAAAGCAGTACATGTGCAATACCTATCTATACACGGGAAAGTTGCAGATGTCTTCACCAAACCGCTTGCTAGGACGAAGTTCAAGTACTTCCGTGAGAAACTTGGCTTGGTGGAGAATGCCTCTCTAGCTGAGAGGGAGTATTGTTGATTGCAGCTTCATGAGACATTATCCAGGTCGTTCTCCTCTAGACTGAGTTGAGACGATCTGTGAGAGAGCCCATGTGATGGGTGTGTCATACTCCTCTGGACTGAGTTGAGATGACGTGTGGTCTCTTGTCGTGCTCCTCTGGACTGAGTTGAGACGACTTGAGATGGTCTCCTCTCAGACTCCTATGGAATTAGTTGAGTCGACTTGAGATGACTCTACAGATGGTACTCTTATGGACTTAGTTGAGTTGATTTGTTGAGAGTGACGTCCCTGTGGCTGAGCACAGGTGGACGTGTCCCTAGTGGCTTAGCACTAGAGGATGTATGGATCCTGTTATCATCAATTCTTGTAAAGGGTGTGTTTTCCTAAGAGATAAGGCCCTTTAGGTGGAAACATGCAAAGAAGTGGGGTAAAAACCCACTTACCCTAGGTTGGGGCGCAAATGCACATTTGGTTAAGCGACAGGCAGATCTGGGCGGCCAGAATTTGAGCGCCCAGATCTACGGTCAATGTTGGATTCCGGAGCCCCCTCACCATTCTACCTTTAAAGTGGGCGGGGGTCTGGAATCAGATGCGCATCTCTCAATGGTCTGGATTGGGGAGCCCGTATCTACAGTCAAGGTTGGATTTCAGACCCCCTTTGCCTATCTACCNGGCGGCTTAAAGCGGGCCCCCCTTGTCACATCTCCAATTTCCTCCACCATCCACCTTCCTCCATCTGTCGTCCACCCCATATCTCACCTCCACTCAGTTCCATCCTGGCACAGCTTATCCCCTTTCGCTCCCTCTTGCCTTCCGACACTTGTCCCACTCCCTTCCACATCGTCTCTCCATAAGAGATGTGTCCTCCCTCGAACAGTCATATCCCGTCACCTTTCCTCCTTTCGTCTATCACCCTCCTGTCCCCTGTCATGTGTCTCGCCCCTATCACTTCCTTGGTCACTTCCCTTCCCTCTTCCACGACGAGCATGCCAAATCATCCCCGCCTGATCTTTTTTCTTACACTGCTTCCTATCTTATGCCCCATTTATCGCACCTGCCTACAAGTCTTTCCAAACAGTCGGTTGGCGGACCCAGGTGGCATCGTGAGAAGACCTCCACGTCCCAAAAGGCAGAGTTGACCAGGTTGTTCCCGATCCCAAGGAGGAAGTTATTGAAGTTGTTGGTGGTAGTTAGACATCGTCTCCACCATAAATGAAAAGCCCAGAAAAGGACCCGAGACAGGTCAATTCTTTTGCGGGGTGCCAGGAGTCCGATTGCATCTGACATAAGCGCACGACTGTCCGGAGACTACAGGTGCAGTCTGCTAGTAAACATGTAGACATAATGTTGTTAATGAGAAGTCTCGGTTTTACTGTTGTTATTTTCTTTGGGTATATGTAGGAAATTTTGCCATTTTGTAAAGGATCGTTGGTAGAACTAAGCTCCCTGTTGTATGGTTTTGATGAAGCACTGGTTTCTCTGATCATGTATGTGTATCCAAGATTTATTGTTTAAATGGCAGTCAACTTTCTTATTTACTCTATTTTCCTTTTGATGCTAAGGAGTTCATGATCGACAGATTTGCATGAACCATTGTGACTGTGTTATGATAAATGATTTGTTGTAACGCTGTGATATTCCTTAGTTTCCTTGTGATTTAAATTCTAGGAGTTCTCATGTTTAAATCATTCATCCTTGGGTTGCTGAAAGGCCTGACGTCTTCGATCGATCTCTACATTTTCTCATTAATGTCTTCCTCCTGCTTACCCTTACTACAACCTACTGACTGAAGTTAGACTAAGACCTAGCCTGTTCATACATAGTTCGGTCCAGGATTCTGAGTTAAAACGATATCATTCTGAGTCTGCTCTCTTTTGATCACCCTTGATAAACAAATCGTGACATAAACTGATGGGTGTCGGGTTCTGCTCCTGCTGCAATCCAGGAGTGACTTCTGACGCTAACATTTCTGGCGCCGTTGCTGGGGACAAAGTTGAACATTTTCCCTCGGATTGAATAACATTGAGCCTCTGATTCTGAAGGTGCATCAGGCATCGGAGCCCTACAAGATTGCTACTGTGCACTTGGCGACTCCATTGTGACGACTCCACTGTGACGAACCTGCTATTTCAGTTGTGGCTTCGAGGGGTAGACACACGTGGTCTCATCCATAGTCGCCTCTAGTTACACCTGAAGCAGATCTTGAGAAGCTTGTTAGAAACGGAAGGGCCCTCGAAGGAGAAACTTCTGTTGCTGAACCATGTATTTCTGACAGTTCTCATCTTCCTCTGTTAGAAACTCCATTTTCTGTTTCTCAGTTTCCTAGCCGACCTGTTACTAAAGTTTCTCGTTTTCTAAACTTTGGGAGTGTTCCTGCTGAGTTTTCTTCTCCTGGTTCGGGACTGGAGGGAGAAACTTTTGTCACTCCTATCTCCCCTGACATTGCAGCTTGGTCTAGACCTAGGACCACAAGAGATTTCCCCACTCCTAGCTTCGCCACCCCTCCTTTTATTACTGCGGCTGCTACTGCAGAGAGAGAAGCATCTGCTCATTCAAGCCTTGTATTTTCTCTCTGAATCCTCCATTGTTTTCTATTCTACCTGTAAGCTTAGCTCCAGTATCCCTTGTTCGAACTCCTTCTCCTCCACCTAATATTCCTATGGCAGGAGCAAATCCCCCCATGACTAAAATGGAGGCTATAATAGCTGCTAGGTATGCTCCCCTTGTGTTACCTCAGCCTCTCAATGCCCTTCTAGCAGATGGTGACCTTAAGCAGTTACCCAGGTTCACAAGCGAAGGAGAAATATCTGCAGAACAACACCTTGAAGCCTTTTACATTTTCACAGATGATCTTGTTATCATGCATGCAGACGCATGGATGAGGATTTTTTTCCATAGCCTTGAAGGCGAGGCCAGGAAATGGTTTAAGGCCCTGCCTCTTGGATCTATTGATGGGATTGAGGCTTTGGAAAATGCCTTCTTG
>SNQJ01S0012466.1:206489-236947 GCA_010110895.2 Picea sitchensis
GCCCTTAGAGGACAAGAGAGCCAATAGCATATATAATTTAAATCCAACCTTGAACAATTCAATCTCTTCAATTTCACGTTTACCAATGCAACAATATTCAATCTCCAATGCAACTAGTTCCTTGTCTATTGGGTTAATGGAGTCTCTTTCTTGATCACAACCAAGTTAAACTAGGGTTTGATGATCTTATAGGGGTGTAAACCTCTTACTCCCTAGAGAAAATAAACCCTATTGTTGTGAGCATATTCATATCCAAACGTTGATTAGATGAACACATAAAAAACCAAATCGTTGCATGTGATAATAAGCATATAAAAAAAAAACCTTACGCCACAAGATAAAATGTATTTTCCATCAATAAAAGTTTTGATGATAAGCTTTAAGAATAGATTTAGAGATTTAAGATACTAAAACTTGTTCATCAAGGTTTATTTAGATCTATTCACAAGATAATGAAATCAATGCCAACATCCAACTAAAAAAAATGCAAATCGACTCTAGATGAATCTATTTAAGGAAAGCGACCTGCATTAGAAACTCAAGCTTGTTGTAATAAATATGGTAAGTGTTAGATCATGCAAGCTTGGAGAAGGAAACCTAGTTCAAAAAATTGAAATATTGAACCCTAGGTTGTTTATAACAAAAGTCAAAAGGGAAAATTTGAAATTGAGATGGTTAGAAAATCGAAGAAAAATCCTAATGCTACCATTGGGCATGGAGTCTTATCCATCCCTTGAGTATATGCCCTCTTCTTTTTATCGCACAGTTTGTAGTTTGGGAAAATCTCAACCCAAGCAACAAGTGTGAGACACAATTAGGGACACCTATCATTGTCACCTCAATAGATATCCCCCTCGTTTTAGTGAAGGACAAGTCCAACATAAGGGAGGATTCCTAGGTGACCCTAGGGGGATTGCAAGGGGAGAAGAAAGGAGCTAGGAGAACACCCCTATAGGTCAAGGTATAAGATGAGCTTGAGGCTTGAGAAGAGAGTCTTTGGAGTTGATAAATGGTTGCAAAGGTTGTATACCTACAAAACAATGTTAGACAAACCAAAACAAGACGAAATATGATGATATAAGCCTCGAGACAAGTGGGAAATCAACAAGAAACCTTGTTGTCCCAAAATTGCAGCAGTAAGGAAATATATATCAACATTGAAGAATTTATAACAGTTGCAAATCAAACCATCAAAATCAAGTATATGATACTAGAAAATAAAGCTTGCAATTAGTACACAATGTTCCAATGTTTAGACCAAGACTTTGATGACAAATGAAGGTTGTTAATGAGTGGTATCAGAAAGTATTTATGACAGCCCAATGGCTGTAGAAAATTTTTTCTATGGTAGCAAGTTCTATCCACTGAAATTGATAAGTAAACCACCCAATCAATAGTGTATTACCAATAGAACAATTATCACAACTTACAAATAATTTTCAACGTTATAAAAGTTGGAAAAGAGTATGAAAGAGTGAGTTTGTTGCAGCCCTATATCTGTAGATTAATGTTTGTTACAACAACACAATCACTTAGCCAATCAGGATGTCCTTAGAGGACAAGAGATCCAATAGCATATATAATTTAAATCCAACCTTGAACAATTCAATCTCTTCAATTTCATGTTTACCAATGCAACAATATTCAATCTCCAATGCAACTAGTGCCTTGTCTCTTGGGTTAATGGAGTCTCTTGCTTTATCACAACCAAGTTAAACTAGGGTTTGATGATCTTCTAGGGGTGTAAGCCCTCTTACTCCATAGAGAAAATAAACCCTAGCAAGGTTTTGCTACAAAGGTGTAAACCCTCCTACTTCTTGTAGCAATCCTTAAGCCTTTTCAATGACAATAGCAGAAATTTACTTGATGGAGGGTGTATGCCCTTATACTCCTCCTAGGGTTTGATAATATGATCTTGAAATTAAGAAGAAAACACAAAATTGCAGAAATTCCATACCTAATCCGAGAGATAGCATGGAAAACCCTTACTTATCAAGATGTTCCAATGATTTTCCAAGAAGAAAACATCCAAGAGAAGTTGCTAGCCTTTCTTCCACCAATAAGCAAGTATTCCATCCATTTTTGCACAAGAGAAAAGAGATAGTGAAGTTCCCAAGAGGGTCGAAATATTAGTCCAAGAGAGATTTATCAAGTGATGAGTTATGATTTGTGACAAATGACTTGCCTCGTATTTATATGAGGAAAAACCAAGCCCCAGTTTGTCCACTTTACAATTAATTCCATAAATTTAGGTCTAAAACCTAAGTTACAATGTTTAATTGACAAGACATCTTGATTTTTTTCCCACATAGGCTACAAAATGACCAAAAATGACAAAATGATGGGATGTTAGCCCATAAAATCTCTCTCCAAGGTGGCACGTGTGATAGAAAAGCCTCCAAAGGCTAGGACGTCAAGCTAGAAGAGTGCCACATCATCCCCAAATAAAGCAATAGAGTGGGGCTTCAAGCATGTTATCCCCTAGCCTAGGGATAACTACGGATATCACATCTCGAGGCCCACAGATCCTAGACATGGAGTACTGAGAGCCAGACGACTTGAGCATGGCCCAAAAGGGCCCCTTTTTTCTTCAATTCAGTCCACTTATCACCAACAGCAGTATCCATCCCACCATCCTGGTCTGAAGTAGTGATGAGTCTTGCTCCATGAGGTAAGGAGTATGGGTATCATGGTATGTATCACTCTGATTTTTGAAGCGCTTGAATATGTTGTATTGAATCCTTCTTCATGTCATGACGTTTGCTTGGAAATTATGCTCTTTGTCTCATTCATACCTGGAAGGGTAACATGGTGCCCTAATAAGTTGATTTCCCTTTAGTATGGGTTGTTACTAGGTGGTTATGTGAAAAGTCATCGTCTATTCCCTCCAAACTTACCATTTTCCATCTTCTAGAGGGTAAAAGTAGTTGCAAAGAATTAAAATCCAAAGTTGAATCCTTCAAGATGCTTCGCCCAGGGATCCCTGAGAACGCAGTGAAAAGCTTCTCAGTAAGAAAATGGAACCCGTAGAATAACATAAACACTCAAGGTATTAGTTGATGGATAGGGGATCGCATCACACGTCGGCCTATTATGACCATGGGCATGTAATGATATGACACTACCAACTATCTAATCACCAAGCCAGGGTAGTGGCTCTTGGTGGCATAGCCAAGAGAAAGGGGGTCTCATCACGAGCCAACCTTCTCATCTCCATGAAATGTTTGTGGATAACGCTGTCACCTCTGGTCATCAAGCTAGGACATTGGCCTTCAACTATTCCCTTGAAGCACAAGAGAAAAAGATCAAAATAAATAAAGATAAGAATAAAATGCAATGAATGGACTAGGAAACAATTGCATTTATGACAAGGTGCAGCTCGCCCTCTACAAAGGCACGCACAGGTAAGACTTTACATTTCTCTGTTATTACATGCACCCCATGCCCAAACACCTACCCCATTCCACCTCATACACTTACATGACCTGGATTAGACCCCACCTGGGAAACATCCCAAACTTAAGAGATGTTAGCCCAATAGGACACCCTGAGACCTTCTCCAAACCTAACTTGTCAAATTGCATAACGTCTTTGAGCACTTTTCTGGGTTAAGGGGGGTTTGATGCACATGTTTGGGTAATTTAATTATTGGATGTGATTTACATGCTATGATCCCCGTGACTTATGAACCCCTGGAGGGCGTACTTGTTGTTGTTGCAAGACCTTGCTCGATGGGCATGTACACATGAGGGAATCATTAGCTCGAACCTTCATGGGGGATTAAAGCCCATAGATGTATGTTGAAACCCTAGCCAGGGGTAAGAAGAAATTGAAGACTTGCACCGAGAGAAAGAAGGATGTTTCCTTTGGAGGCACCCTAGTAGACCTAGACCCAAGGGACCTTGCTCTTCTCACATGGACGTTAGCCCTTGAGGGCCCTCGATGTCACCATCATAGCCTTAGACGTCACCCAAAGCTAGGGTTTCAATTTTGGAGGCATTTGTGAGCCTGGTGGCACGTGTGGACATCATTTGGGCTTCTAGAGGCCAAGCGCCCCACTTTTCCAGCCCAACATTTCACTTATGGAGCTCAACATCACCCTAGAGGGGCATGACGTCACCCTTGGAGGTGTTTCTAGATGAAAATTAATTTTATTTATGTCAAAATTGAATTTTGTTGTAAATTGGCTAGGTCGGCCTCGTTTTTGACCTGAAAAATAATTAAAGGTCAAAATTTTGTATAAATAAACATAAGGTACTCTCATTTTTACATAAGAACTTGTTATCTAAGACAAGAGGTCTGAAATTTGTGCCCTAGTAAGGGTTATTGGCTCAAATTGTGAGGCGCCATTCTTATTTAAGGCTATTTTTTGCAACTTGGATCAATCTTGGAGGTTTTATGGTGATCTTGCATGGTATTCTCATGATTATTCTTGGTGCAAGTAAGTAAAGTCTACATTTTGTCATCTATTGAATGGTTTGTTGTATGGTTTTATTTTCTCATACAAGGTTATGAAATTGCATGGTGTACTTAATGCTTGAAGTAAGAAACTTAAATTTCTACTTTGTTACTTTTTATTTTCCAAGCCTTTCATTGAATTGATCTAGTAAGTAGTGAAACCCTAGAGCCCTAAATTGCTAGCACTCTAAGGATTTTGACTTAATTATTGTTGCATAAGTTTTACTCCATAAGAATCCTAAGGAGAGCAAGGCGCTAGGGCCTAGAATTGCTTACACCCTAGCATCTTGTCTCTTGCGGTCAATGCATAGGGGGACTTAAGTTACTATTTCTCCTATGCATTTTCCCTCTTAGACTTTTGTGCATCATCATCAATTGTTTTGAGGCCTTAGAAGAATTCGTCCACCTTGACTCCATTACCCTTGAAGGCACTAGTCCTCTTTTATTCCTTGACAAGACTACACTCAACTTCACTTGCTATCTCTACCAACTTAACCTAACCTACTAGCCTAGTTTTAAGGTACTAACTTCTTGTTGTTGCTAACACTGCTACAGCCACTATATAGCAGCCCATTTAGCTTATAAGTTAACTAAACCAACCCATAAAATTGCATGAGCAAAGTATTATCAGTTGGAGTTAAAGTGTGCCTAAATTGTTCTTCACAAAGTGCATTTATGAAGGTTTCTTGCAACTATCATCGCTCTTGTTTTGTTGTTGTTACAGCCACTTTTGACAGCCTGTTAAACCCATTTTTTGATCGATAAGCCACCCAGAATTTGCACTAGGGAAGCCACAATCAATAAATGCTAAAAATGTTCACTAAATTGCCTTAGCAATGTACTTTTCTAAAGTTGTTTATTGTTGTCATAACTGTTAATTTGTTGTTGTTATAAGTACTTTGACAACCTTTTAAGGTCATTACTTGGATTCTATTAATCTAGAAATTGTAAGTGGAAAAAGTATTATCATTGCAAGGTCTTTATATTTTATTTCATTGTCCTTATAAGTTACAATTTCTAGATTTATTACTATTGTTACACATCTATCATGTATGCATAAACTTGTTTGGTAGCAGACTTTTATATTGGAGTCACTAATTGAAAGCATTGATATCATTGGTTATTATATAACGTTTGTTGTTTCTTTGGTAAAGGGCAGATATCATTCACCTTATTTCCCCTTGACCCATTGACACAGCCTTTCCAAGTGACTTCATTCATTTGAGTGACCTAGAGAGAGGGGTGGTATTACCTTGTCTTATCCTCCTTCATCAACCAACTAGGTCTTGAGACGTCTCCCTTGGAGTGAGGTTTTCCTCCTCCTAAAGAGAAAGAGGTACCTTATTAAGGTGACAGTGATAGGGTTACCTCTGTGTTACGTCAATCTAAGCCTACTTGCCTTTAATATTTGGGCAATATAGATTGTGCGATAACAAAGCCCACAACATCACCAAGTGTGCCAAACATGCCATTCCATCAAAAATGTGACGTCATGCCTCCCAAGAGGGATGTTTGGGGATAGGAGGGTGGCATCATCCTTCCTTCAAGGTTCCAAGCCTTCATCATGTGCTAGGGACGTCTTCCAAGGTGAAACGTTCATCATCTATCCCTCCAATTGTTGATGATTGCAGCATCATGTGAAATTTTCCAAGATAAGTTCTCCTCTGTGACTAAGTTGAGTCGACCTATGAGAGAGCCCAGTGTTGGGTGTGCCCATGTGATGGGGTGTATCATTCTCCTCTAGACTAAGTTGAGTCAACCTATGAGAGAGTCCAGTGTTGGGTGTGCCCATGTGATGGGCTGTATCGTTCTCCTTTGGACTAAGTTGAGTTGTTCCCCAGTGTTGGGTATGCCCATGTGATGGGTGTATCGTTCTCCTCTATGAGAGTTGAGTTGATGTGGTCTCCTGCCTTTGTACTCCTGTGGACTCAATTGAGGTAGGCTTGAGATGGTACTCCAGAGGATTCTCCCGTGGACTCAGTTGAGATAGAGATATGTTGAGTATGACATCCCTGTGGCTGAGCACAGGTGGACATGTCCCTAGTGGCTGAGCACTAGTGGACGTGTGGATCCCTTGCTATATTGTCTAAGTGTAAGTTTTACTTGTAACCCTAATTATGATGTAAAGGGTACAAGTCGGCCCCACCATATGTGAAAGATAATTAAGGTTTATTGTAATAATTAATTATATTTCTGAGTTATTGAGGTCGACCATGTTGTGCCAATAGACACACCTATTGTTGTTTCTGGTCTTGTATAAGTAAAGGTGATTTCCCCATTGAGGACACACACACTTCACTTGTCATTTGGAAATTTCAGACCTACCTTTAAGGCTGAAGTGTGCACCTCTCTTGGGCGCTAGTTTCAAGGTTGTAGAGCACCCTCTTGTGTGCATTAGGCTTTTATGGTTAGGGGATCTTCTCTTGAGAATATAGCAAAGGATTGTTGGGGTTTATTCCCTTGTGTAGAAGGGTTTCCCCGAATACTTCTTTTGTTCTTGTGCATGGTAATTCTTCTTGTGATCTTGGTTATTGCAGCACTTGTGTATGGTGTAGCTACATTTGTTTATGGTTCAAGCACATGCTAAATGAAATAACCCTCATGCTTGAGCCTAGCATAGTGAAAATTAAACATGGTATTAGAGCTTAGGACTTGAAAGAAGCCATTGCACAAGCTTTCAAAGCAAGCCATCCTCTCTTCTGCAGAACCTTACGACCCTCCTAGGGTTTCTGGAAAAGGTACGACCCTCCTCCTTTTGCCATTTTTCAATGCTTTATACTTGAGCGTTGGGGCTAATTTTTACATAGGAGTGTACGACCTCCTTCAGCGCACTTCCAGCAACTTCCAGATTGCAATTCCGAGAATTTTGGATTTTTGGCCCTAGGGTTTCTAGGGTTCCGCAATTTTCTACAAAATTTGGATTTTAGGGTTTCTGCAGCCCATTGAAGGAGTTTTTTTATCTCACCAGTCTTCTTCTGACTTTCAAGGCTTATTTTTGGCAGTCATAAGTCCAACGAAACCTAAGGTTGCTAGCCTCGACTAGTCGTTAGGTTTCTTAGCCTAGTTGTTAAGTGTTTGTGGAAGAATCTGCAAACCATGAGGAATAGAACCTTGGTGGAAGATAGGCTTGATGGATCAAGAAACTTCAGTTCCTGGAAGTCAAGACTACAGATCACCTTGGAAGAGGATGACCTATTGAGTGTGATACAAAAGTCTTTACCAGAGACAGCTACCGATGAAGAGAAAGAAAGACAACTTGCCTCCACTACTGATGTCGATCTAGAGCCACATCAGAGAGATGAAGACATCAAAGATGAAGCCTTCTTATTCATATCAACACTCTTAGGTATGGTTCCTACTGATAATGATATTTGGTTAATTGACAGTGGTGCCTCCAGGCACATGACCAGATATAAAGATCATTGGACAGATCTTGTTGAGAAAGAGACGAGTCTACATGTTGTAGTTGGAGACAATGCCAGATATAATGTGAAAGGAGTTGGAACTTCTACATTCCAACTAGATTCTGACATACCTCTTTAGTTGAGTGAGGTACTATATGTACCTGGGATGAAAAGGAACCTTGTCTCCATTTCTGCCTTAGAGGAGAAAGGCTACAAGGTTACCTTTTTTGAAGAAAAAGTTCTTGCATGGCACAAGAACTCACATATGGATTCTGCCTAAGTAATTAGTGTTCGAGAAAACAGGTTGATTGTCGGACCAGTCCAGGCCCTGTTACATGATACTATTGTCTTGAGTGAGCTATGGCATAGGATACTTGCTCATATTCATTATAAAGCCCTTCACGCTCTAGGGAAGATGGTAACAGGCCTTCCAGAGATACAGGTTCAGCATAATGGTGTTTGCAAAGGTTGTGCTCTTGGCAAGAATGTCAAGGGGTCCTTCTTGAGCAGTGACAGCAGATCCAAGGGGATCTTGGACTTGATACATTCAAATGTGTGTGGACCCATGATTGTTGCCCCCTTAAATGATTATTTGTACTATGTGCTCTTCATAGATGATCACTCTCGGAAGACATGGATTTATTTCTTGAAAACCAAGGATGGAGTCCTTGCGAGATTTCAAGAATTCAAAGCTCAGGTTGAGAACCTGAACGGAAGGAGGATCAAGGTGCTAAGATCAGATAATGGAGGAGAGTACACCTCCAGGGATTTCAATGATTTTTGTATTGAGGCAGGGATCAAGAGGGAGTACACAGTTCCTTATAACCCTCAACAAAATGGGGTTGCAGAGAGGAAGAACAGAACCATCATTGAGGCAACCAAAGCAATGATACATGATCATAATCTACCTATGATTCTGTGGGCAGAAGCATCCATGACAGTAGTATATGTTCAAAATAGGAATCCTCACCAGATTTTGAAAAATATGACTCCCGAAGAAGCCTTCACCGGAGTGAAGCCTGAGGTTGGACACTTCGGGATGTTGGGGTGTCCAGTGTACTTTCATGTACCCAAGGAGAAGAGGTCCAAGATAGACCCTTCAGGCAGAAAGGGTACATTTGTGGGATACAATGAATCTTCAAAGGCATACCGGATCTACATCCCTAGACAAAGACAGATTGAGGTGAGCAGAGATGTCATCTTTGAGGAAGAGATAGACTTTCGAAGATCCAGAGAATCTTAGATGGATATTTACAGCGAGACAATACCTTCTCCCCCTTCAATAGTTTAGAGGGAGACAGCCATTGTTCCAGTCGATCCAGTTGCTCCAGTTGATGTTCCCAGAGACATTGCAGTAGGCCATAAAAGGCCTTCCTGGGCTCGACAAACTCTATGGGAGGAAGAGGGACATGCAGCTCCTTGAGGCACATTCTGAGAGAGAAAGAGACCACAGAGATTTTCGAGCTATGTTTCAGCCATGAGCCACATCATTGATATTGAGCCTTCTTGTCATGGAGAAGCAGCAGGTTAGCAGGTATGGCACAATGCCATGACAAAAGAGTATCAGTCCATCATGNCTGAGACCAGAAGGGAAGTCTGTAGTGGCTTCCAAGTGGATCTATAAGATCAAGCATGCAGCTGATGGAAGTGTCGAGAAGTACAAAGCGAGATTTGTAGCCAAAGGATTCTCACGGGTGGAGGGAATTGATTACGAGGAAACATTTTCTCCAATAGCCCGATATACTTCCATCCGTACTATCATTGCACTAGCTGCATCCATGGGTTGGAAACTACATCAGATGGATGTAAAGACGGCCTTTCTCAATGGTGAGATTGAGGAAGAAGTTTACATCGAGCAACCAGAAGGATTCATGATACATGAGCAGAAGTCTCATTTGTGCAGGTTGAAGAAAGCCATGTATGGACTAAAACAAGGACTTTGTGCTTGGTACAAGAAGATGGATGGATCCCTGATGAGTTTGGGCTTCAACAAGAGTGTTGTTGATCCAAACCTATATTATCATATTGTTGGTGATGAGTGCCTAATTTTGGTCCTGTATGTTGATGATTTATTCCTCATCGGTTCAAAAAGTCTTATTGTTGAATGCAAGCATGCATTGACTTATGAATTCGAGATGAAGGATCTTGGTATGATGCACTACTTCTTGAGACTAGAAGTATGGCAGAGGACTGATGAGATTTTCCTGAGTCAAGGAAAATATACAGTGGAGATATTGAAGAAATTCGGTATGACAGACTGCAAATCCATACCCACACCAATGGTGATGGATCTGAAGAAAATGAACGAGGCTTCTACTGATTCAGGCAAGATTGATCCACATCTTTACAGACAACTGATTGGATCATTGATGTATCTGGTTAACACCAAACCTGATATATGCTATGCAATGAATGTACTTAGTCAGTGCATGAGTCAGTCGAGACAGACTCACTGGATAGCAACGAAGCATGTATTGAGATATCTATGAGGCACAGTTGGATATGCCCTGAGATATGCCTCCAATGTAGACATGAGATTGCAGGGATATGCCGATGCAGATTGGGCAAGGAGTGCAGTGGACCGAAAGAGCACATTCGATTGTTGTTTTACCTTGGGATCTGCCATGGTTTCCTGGTGCAGTAGGAAACAGAGCTCTGTGGCTTTGAGTACCGCAGAAGCAGAGTATATAGAGTTGAGTGTGGCAATCCACGAAGCAGTGTGGCTTCGCAAGCTCCTTACAGATTTATTTGATCATGAGATGGATTCCACTATTATTCATTTTGATAACCAAAGTTGTGTGAATCTCTCTGAGAATCATATGTTTCACGATAAATCAAAACACATTGAGATCAAATACCATTATATCATAGATATGGTGCAGAGGAAAGTACATGTGCAATAGCTTTTTACACATGAGCAGATTGCAAATGCCTTCACCAAATCGCTTGCCAAGACGAAGTTCGAGTACTTCCGTGAGAGACTTGACCTGATGGAGAATGCATCCCTAGCTGAGAGGGGGTGTTGATGATTGCAGCATCGTGTGACATTCTCCAGGATACGTTCTCCTCTGTGACTGAGTTGAGTCGGCCTGTGAGAGAGCCCATTGTTGGGTGTGCCCATGTGATGGGGTGTATCGTTCTCCTCTGGACTGAGTTGAGTCGTGCCCCAGTGTTGGGTATGCCCATGTGATGGGTGTATCGTTCTCCTTTGTGAGAGTTGAGTCGATGTGGTCTCCTGCCTTTGTACTCCTGTGGACTCAGTTGATTCAGGCTTGAGATGGTACTCCAGATGATTCTCATGTGGACTCAGTTAAGATAGAGATATGTTGAGTATGATGTCCCCGTCGCTGAGCACAAGTGGGTGTGTCCCTAGTGGCTGAGCACTAATGGACATGTCGATCCCTTGCTATATTGTCTAAGTGTAAAATTTACTTGTAACCCTAATATAATGTAAAGGGTACAAGTCGGCCCCACCATATGTGAAAGATAATTAAGGTTTATTGTAATAATTAATTATATTTCTAAGTTATTGAGGTCGGCCCTATTGTGCCAATAGAAAAAAGTATTTTTGTGTCTAGTCTTGTATAAATAAAGGTGATTTCCCCATTGAGGACACACACACTTCACTTGTCATTTGGAAAATTCAGACCTACCTTTAACGCTGAAGTGTGCACCTCTCTTGGGCGCTAGTTTCAAGGTTGTAGAGCACCCTCTTGTGTGCATTAGGGTTTTATGGTTGGGGGATCTTCTCTTGAGAATATAGCAAAGGATTGTTGGGTTTTATTCCCTTGTGTAGAAGGGTTTCCCAGGATATTTCTTGTGTTCTTGTGCATGGTAATTCTTCTTGTGATCTTAGTTATTGCAGCACTTGTGTATGGTGTAGTTGCATTTGTTTATGGTTCAAGCACATGCTAAATGAAATAAACATCATGCTTGAGCCTAGCATAGTGAAAATTCAACACCAATGAGTGGGGTGCTACATCCAACCAATGGGTTTTTAAGCCCCTTAAAGGTCCAAGTGGCTTCATTCCTCCATGAATAGCTTTCACTGAGCAAGGTCCTACAGAGACAAACAACTACGCCCTCCAAGGGTCCACAAGTCACATGTATCATGCCAAGTAAGCCACATTTAATAAAAGAACCACCCAAACATGTGCATTAAATCCCCCATTTTTCAAACTAAACAAATGTCAAAGACCTTATAAAATTTGCCAAATTTAACTATGGGCGGGTTGTCATGGTGTCCTATTGGGTAGGCCAATCCCCAAGTCAAGTAGTGTTTCCCAAGAAGACCCTCTCTAAGTCATGCAAAGAGTATGAGGTGGATTGGGGTAGTGCTTTTGGGCATGGGGTTCTTGACATATCAAGGGCTCATATTATCTCATCTATGGGTGTCTTTGTGGAGGGTGTGTTGCATCCTTCGTTTGCAATGCAACAATTTTCTAGGCCCTTTTATTTTCCATTAATTTATTATGGTCCAAACATTGAGTGCTATGTGCAATGGAAAGTAAAGAGCACCGCAATGCCACTTGAAGTTAGGAACACATTGAGTGTCATATGCATTGGAAATTAAAAGACACCGCAAATGCATTCCCCCATCAAGTGGGACATTTATTAATTATTTGTTTTATTTTTCAAAGGTCCTTCATTTTTATGGAGAAGCGTTTCATTGCTCTCAAGACCTTAGGGCGAGCATCTAGAAGGATAATTTATGGATTTTGACTTTTTCCAACTACAACACCTCTGGGTCTTTAGCCCCTTCTTCCCATGAAATGAGGTACAAGCCCTTCTTAGGGTCGATGAACCCAAAAACCCAAAAGATGAAGGAACGAAGGGGAAAAGGTGTGAAAAGGGTTAAGTATGTGTGGGGATGGTACGATGACCCTTCAAGGAGACCACCAGTAGCAACCATTTTCCCAAGGGTAACCCACTTACTAGGAAAACATGTCAACCACCAAGATAAAATAAGGAAAAAGGTATAATTTCCAAGAAAACGTTCCATAATCAAGAAAGGACCCTTTGCAAAATGCTCAAATGCTTCAATTATTAAAGTGACACTTACCATTAGACCGGACTAGTTACTTCATGAAGCAAGATATGTTGTCCTTTCTAGGCCAGGTTGGTGTAGTGGATGTTGCTACATTGCGGACGATGCATGGTGATATTTGGTGGAGAGGAGGGTCTCTATCTGCTCAATGTGAGCTCAATTGGTCATCTGGCTCTTGACACTCCATGTCCTCTACCTGCGGGCCTTGAGACATGATCTCCTTAGTTACCCCTAGCCCGGGGGGGTAACACTCCTTTGATATTTAAGTCCCCTCATATCTCCTAAAGAATGCTAGGGTACCTAGACTACACAAGATTCACAAGGAGGTTGAACTAGTTCTAGATTTAGCCTAAGTAATGCAATTTCTAAAAAATTAAAACATAAGTCCAAGTAAGAAATTAAAACCATATGATATTTAATCTCAATACTAAGACTTAGCTTTAAAAAAAATCCACAAAGAAATAAAATAGAAATTCATAATACCTTATTTGCTTTATTTACCTTACAATAATCCTCTCCTCAATGAAATTTGCATGCCAAAACCCTTTTATTATTACCCCAAGACTAAGTACCCAAGGAAATAGAGAAGAAAACACACCAATATTGAGCAAATTAGCCTTTTCATTCCATTTCCAGCCAATGCCAAATGAGAGTGACACCCTCCTTAAATAGGTAGAGGCCTCCTCAATACCATACATAGAAAACCATGAGGTACAATGAAACCATGTGTTAGAATAAAACCATGAGCCAATACCACGTCCAGAGTGAAAACCATGTGAGAAAACCACTAAAGATTACAACAAATCCCTCAAAAGTGAGGCACCCTCCTCAAAGTGAGCAATTTTAACTAATGTCACACGTGTGGCTCAAAAGGAGGCCCTAGAACAAGAGCACCCCTAACTAACCCAATATTTATGGAATATTTCATGCAACAACTCATTTACATGTGTGAGAACAAGTCAAAAGAAGAGGTTTGCCCCTTCTAAAAGGTTCTAAAAGCTTCCCCTGTGTGGAGGAGAGAGAAAATGCATTCTTCTAGAAGGTTCTAGAAGCTTCCCATGTGTGGAGGAGAGAGAAAATGTGCCCTTCTAGAAGGATTTCACATGTGCCAAGTAATAGAAGTCTATGTGGCTCATACAATGCTCCAAATGTTGACAAGTGTACAAATTGTTGATGTGGATGCCTCAGTGCTGATGTGGTATCCTCATCATTGTCCATTGTGTTGTCACAAATCCTAATAAAATTTACACAAATCCCAATGTAGGTAGATATGGTTGAATATAGGTACACAGATCCCAGTGTAAGTACATAGATCTTAAGGCATAGTGCACGAATCCCAATGTGGGGCACCCACCTATAATGATGTATCAAGCTTCAAAATAAGTGATTATGCAACAAACATTAAGTAATATCCTCTAACAACATCTTAAAATAGTTTAATTTTATAAATTGCCTAAGTTTACCATGGTAGGACAACTTTTACCCCTATTACATGTGTCAATGTCTAGGAAAAAAGGTATTTCCTAGGAAATTTGGTTAGAGAGATAAATTTGATGAATAATTAAGTGTTTTGAGATTCTTGTGGTGTGAAATTTGAGAGAATTATTCTGGATTAACCACAGTAGGAGTCATTTTATTGATTTTTTGAATCCAATACCAGGATCCATCTTTAGGACAAGAAGTCAAAGGTAAGGGTTGTGGATCTACACAATAAATACTAACAATGCCAAAAAAGTTAGGGTTAGGGTTGCAATGTCGACGCAATTAGACTATATAAAACCTAGAAAAATCTCTACGATGGAAACACCATGAATTATTAATGATTATAAACCTTTGTGAATTTTATATTAGTACAGTAGTATATATAAATAGTATTATAGTATAATGTGTTAGTTAATTAGTAAAAATTATCCTATTGTTCAAAACCCTAATATCAGTGATTATTAATTAAGTAGTAATACTCTTAATACTAATATAGTAATATAAATAGTTTTGATTAGTTAGTGATAATAGTGTTATAACAATAGTTAGTAATAACAATAGTATCATAATCATAGTACTATATTTTGTTTATAATAATAGTACTATGTAGTGATAATAGTAATAATAATAGTTTTATAATAGTACTAAATAGTGTTAAATTGATGAATAATTGATGGAAAAGGAAGGGAAACTTTATGTTTTGACCCTCAAATTAATTTTTAATGATGTATAAGGTCTTTTACTTGTCCATATAGACTTTTTGAGCTAGGAATCTTCATTTTTTTTGTTCTTGTAAGCCTTTTAAGAGGGACTTTTGCTTAGATTTATCGTCTCGACACCCTTTTTATTACCCTTTTTTGTATTTTATTTGTTTTTTGTTAGTTCGTTTTCTTTAGATATGTGTTTTAACTTAGGACTTTCGCACTGGGCCTTTTTTAATGAGGTGGCATATCTCTAGCCTTAGTATTTTTTCACTTTTTAACATTATTGCTCTTCACCTCTAGCTTTTTTTGGCTTTGTTTTTTACTTTGGGTTACATTTTTCTTCATTTGGACCTTGTTGGATGACATTTTATAAGTGAAACATAAGCAGGGATAGTATTTCTTTTATGAACAACATGGTAGTGAAGGGAAATGAAGGGAAGTGGTATATGTGGTTAGGATATGGACATGCTACTTGACCAGATCACCGATAATACAATTAGTCCTAAGTCATCACACACTTATTTAAGGACAATATGTCTCCCCATGGTAAAACGAGACAAAATAATAAAATTATTATCATTAAGAAATGTTACAAGATATAACCAATGTTTATTACTTTTACAACAAAGTTAAAAACCATCATACCACTTCTAGATAAGAAACCCACACATGAAATCATAGCACATCAACTGAAAAGATGAAGCATGAAGTGTCGTCTGTGCTAGCACATATCATCTGAGGAGTAAATCATAGGAGCTGATATACCATGTAGAGCTATGTAAAGGAGATCATGAATGATGTCAAGATGGAACTGGAAAATATTAGTAGGAGAGCTCATCCAAGAAACCCCAGTGCACCCCTAAGAGGGTGGTCTATAAGTACTTTACCTTGAGAAGGAAACACCCCCCTAACTCATCCTTAAAGCACATCAACTCAAATCTGAATATTACATTGAGTAACCACCATGTCCTTACATTTCTTGATATATTCCATTGGTGGTAAATTGGGTAGCTACATAGGAGGCCTTAGACTTGATTTTTTCTTTCCTTATGATTCCTTGAAGCTACTAGGGAAGCCTCCTTTGTGTTGGATTTATCCTTCACTAAAACGAGGGAAGTTGTTGCCTAGGTGACGATGGCAACACTTCTAATGTTCCACTCATTTTGTACCTTGTGAAGGCTTTGCATTGGAGTGCAAGATTGTGTGATAACAGGGGGTACACACCTTCCTTCCTTTCTTCGAGATGATATTTTTCTTAGTTGATTTGGTGTTTTAGGTTGGAGGAGATTCACCTCTCCTTGTTAGATGATCATGCTAGTTGGCTTGTGGTTTTGTGTATTTGCATGCCTTTGATTGATCGATCACCCTCTTGGTATACTTTTGATCGTTATGGAGCATGTTGCCTCATCATGGTTGTTGGACATGGTTTATATGTTGTGATTGTCCTAGCACTTTGGAGGTCTATTCTACATGAGGATTTGACACTTACTTGGAGAGTGCCTAGCACATAGACCCCCTTTTTAAATCGTTTCAGCGTGATATATTGGTCCAATTGATATGGTATTGATGTGGTTGGAGTTTCCTTATGTGAGAACTCTAGCTTACTTAGGGAGTTTTGACACACATTACAGTTTATTATGGCATGTGCTATGATCCTTTGTGGAGCACTCAACCTAGGCACACACTTGGAGGATGATTGCCACATTTAACGGTGGTTTTGGGTCTTGTTTGAATAAAGGAAGGCCTATATGTTGAGCACCCTAGCTCATCTTGGTATTATTCACAATAGAAGTGGTTTGTTATGATGGTTCTATGTGAAGTGCTCACATTGTTGGCACACATGTGGAGGCATCATCACATTTTTATCATTATTTTATTGCTAGGTGATGGGATCATCCCCTCTTCTTGGAGTTGGTTGAGCTTTGGTTGGCTTGGTATGTGGCTCATGGCATTATTATATGGATTGTTGACTTGTCATCACCTTGGAGACCACACAATGGATTATTTTATGGCTATCTTGATAGGTCCTTTTGGAGCCACATGTGCCATATGGAGCATGCATTCCACAATTTTCATGGTGTTTGATGAGAGGACCTAGCCTTGGAGGCCACATTGTGGTTTGAGTTGGTTGTTAAATTGCACATTTATGGAGATATTATTGTGGAGCAACCTCTCTTGGAGTGGTTTGAGAAAGTCATTGGATTTTTACTTGGTCTACTTACTATTTTTGGATGGCACATGTGAGATCCATTGCACTAAATGGTTTCCCTCCCTCTTGGGACCCATCTGTCCAAGGAATTTGTGCAAGAAGGAAGTTACCCAAGTTTGACAAGTTATGGGCAGATTGCTCTCAAGAGGAATCTAGATTGATATCCAAGAAACAAAAGGTAGATGATGAGGAAAACCAAGCACTTGCAGCACAAGTGAAGAAGAGAAAGGAAAGAGAAGAAGGCAGTCCAAGGAAGTCTAAGAAGCCACATCGTAAGAGGGATATGTCAAAAGGTTTAATGCTTCAATTGTAGGAAGATGGGACAATATGCAACACAATGTCCTCACAAACATGAGAAGGAAAAGAAGAAGAAGCACCATGCACATGCAGTTGATCTTGAAGAATTTGTATTCATTTCAGCACTCACCAGAACCATCACTCAAGGAAGTGATACTTGGCTCATAGATAGTGATGCTTCCAAGCATATGACCGAATTCAAAAACTCTCTATAAAAATTAACAGAAAGGGACTCTTCACTTCAAGTGGTGCTTGCAGACGATTCCAAGCATGCAATCAAAGGCATTGGAGAAGCCTCCTTACAACTTGATTTAGGTAACCCTCTTTCAATTAAAGATATACTATTTGTACAAGGCTTAAAGAAGAATCTTCTATCTATTTCAGCTTTAGAAGATAAATGCTTTAGAGTAGCTCTTGTGGATGGCCAAGTCCTTCTATGGCCCAAGAATTCAAGCATAAATAAAGCCAATGTGATTGGTGTCCAAGAGGGAGGACTATATAAGTTGAAGGGACACCAAGAACAAGCCCTTGTACAAAATAGTGTTAGTTCCAGTGAACTATGGCACCGAAGGATTGCTCACTTGAACTATAAAGCATTACCAGTTTTGAACCAAATAGACCATGATGGAGTATGCAAAGGCTGTGCACTTGACAATAATGTCAAGGGAAACTTTACAAGCAGTGATAGTAGATCCAAAGGTATTTTGGACATCATACACTCCGAAGTATGCGGACAGATGACGGTGCCATCACTTGGCAACTTTGTATACTATGTGTTGTTCATAGACGACTATTCCAGGAAGACATGGATCTACTTCTTGAAAACAAAAGATGAAGTCTTTAACATGTTTCAAGAGTTCAAGGCCTTAGTTGAGAATCTCTCTTAGAGGAAGATTAAAGTTTTGAGATCTGACAATGGAGGTGAGTACACCTCAAAGGAGTTTAAAGAGTTTTTCCAAGAGGCATGGATTAAGAGGGAGCTTACAACTCCTTACAACCCCCAACAAAATGGGGTTGCAGAAAGAAAGAATAGATCCATCATAGAAGCAGCAAAAGCAATGACACATGACCAGGGCCTACCCGTGCACTTATGGGCAAAAGCATCCAGTACGAATGTATACGTGCAGAACAGAAGCCCTCATAAGGTATTGGGGAACAAGACACCTAAAGAGGTGTTCAGCGGAAAGAAGCCAGAAGTCAGTCACTTGAGGATTTTTGGTTGTCCAGTATTTATACATGTTCCCAAGGAAAAGAGAACGAAATTAGAACCTTCAGGAAAGAAGGGCACATTCGTTGGATACAGTGAGACCTCGAAGGCCTATAGAATTTACATTCCAGGGAAGAGACAGATCGAGATCAATCAGGATGTAACATTTGACGAAGATGAAGCCTTCAAAAGATCAAGGGAATCTCACATGGATGAGGACCAAATAGAGCAAGAGGCTCCCAAAGATGCAGTCATGGTAGACTCTACACCTGAAGAAACCATCCTAGAAATCCAAGATGGTATGGTAGAGTCAGAAAAACCTGTAGATCTACCTGAAGAAGCTATGGACACCAGGAAGAGACCAGCTTGGCTTCAGAACACCTTGCAGCAAGTTGAAGGACATGCAGCTCCCAAAGGCTCCTTTAGAGAGAGCAAGAGACCACATAAGTTCTCCAGCTATGTGGCACTAATGAGCAACATCATTGATTCAGAACCTTCCACTTTTGAAGAAACTGCTGAAAATCCAGAATGGAAGGATGCCATGATGGATGAGTATCAGTCCATCATGAAGAATGATGTATGGGAGGTCGTTCTGAGACCAAAAGGGAAGTCAGTTGTGACTTCCAAATGGATCTACAAGATCAAGCATGTTGCAAACAGCAGCATAGAGAGGTACAAGGCAAGGTTTGTGGCTAGACGGTTCTCTCAGAAAGAGGGAGAAGACTACGACGAAACTTTTGATCATGTAGCAAAATACACTTCCATTAGATCAATCATTGTGATTGCTTCCGCAATGGGATGGAAATTACACCAGATGGACGTCAAGACTGCTTTCTTGAATGGTGTAATAGAGGAATAAGTGTACATAGAACAACCACAAGGCTTCATGATATATCGGAAAAAGTCCCATGTGTGTAGACTGAAGAAGGCCTTGTACGGACTTAAGAAAGCACCCAGGGCAAGGTACGCCAGGATAGATGGATATTTGATGAGCTTGGGATTTACCAAGAGTGAGGCAGATCCCAACCTCTACTATAAGGTTGAGGATGGATGCCCATTGATGTTGGTTCTATATGTAGATGATCTATTTCTGACAGGGAACGAGAAGCTCATTGATGGGTGTAAGAGGGAGCTCGCTTCAAAATTCGAGATGAAGGATCTAGGTCTGATGCATTACTTTTTGGGATTAGAGGTATGGCAGAGATCAGATGAGATTTTTCTTAGCCAAGGAAAATATAATGTTGAGATCCTGAAGAAATTTGGGATGATGGACTACAAGTCCATGACCACACCTATGACGATAAATATGAAACTCTTGAGTGACAAATCTTTAGATTTGGTGAATCCCACGATGTATAGACAATTGATTGGATCCTTAATGTACCTAGTTAACACCAGGCCAGACATATGCTTTGTAGTGAATACTTTGAGTCAACACATGGTTGAACCTAGACAAGTACATTGGATGCCAGCAAAGCATATGTTGAGGTACCTTCGTGGTACGTTTGGATATGGATTGAGATATGTCTCAGGTGGAGATGTGAAGCTGCAGGGATATACAGATTATGACTGGGTAGGGAGTGCAGTGGATCGGAAGAGTACTTTCGGATGTTGTTTCAATCTGGGATCAGGCATGATCTCTTGGTTGAGCAGGAAGACATCAGTGGCACGCAGTACATCAGAAGCAGATTATATCGCAGCAAACGTGGCAAGTCGTGAAGCAGTGTGGCTCTGGAAGTTGCTAGCCGGGATATTTGATCTAGAATTGGAGCCAACTTTGATACATTGTGACAATCAAAGTCGCGTGAAGCTTACCAAGAACCTTGTATTCCATGACAAGTCTAAGCATATAGAGATCAAATATCATTACATCTGAGACATCATGCAGAGAGGCGTTGTGGAGCTCCGGTACATATCCACGGATGAGAAAATAGCGTACATTGTCACCAAGTCCTTGTTAAGAGTGAAGTATGAGTACTTCAGGGGCAAGCTTGGAGTGTTGCTAAATGTTCACCCTCGTTGAGAGGGAGGTGTGGTGTTTCTTCTCGTGACGACTAACCCCTCTAGCCAAGGGTTCCCTGGATTAGTCACGTGAGGTGACTGAGGGGGTAATGCACTGTAGGAACCACTGAGAGAAGAAACATCATACACGTAGTCGTAAGACTATGGCGGAGACTGCGTGTCTCTAGACAGTAGTTGTGTGCTAATACGGTGGATGTGCTCCATTGGCAGAGGTTGTGTGACTCCGGACAGTAGCTGTGTGCTGCTTCGGTGGATGTGTTCCACTGGCGGAGGCTGTGTGACTCCGGACAATAGTTGTGTGCTACTTCGGTGGATGTGTTCCACTGGCGAAGATTGTGTGACTCCGGATAGTAGTTGTGTGCTACTTCGGTGGTTGTGTACCACTGGTGGAGACTGTGTGTCTCTGGACAGTAGTTGTGTGCTACTTCGATGGATGTGTTCCACTGGTGGAGGTTGTGTGACTCCGGACAGTAGTTGTGTTCCACTAGCAGTGACTATGTGTCACTAGACAATAGTTGTGTACTACTTGGCAGCAGTTGTGATCTATTGGATGACATTGTAGTAGCTGTGTGCTACTAGCTTATTGTCATGGAGATTACCAGATTGTTTGGATGTAGTTGTGTGTGTACTGTTTAATCGCAGAGACTGTCCCTGATGATTCGAGCTAGCGAAGGCATTGTAGCAGTTGTGTGTCTGCTAGCATTAGTCAGTGGACTACCAAATGAAGACATCGTGAAAGATGCCTCCCTAGCTAAGAGGGAGTGTTGATGTTTTGGTAGCTGCAGGAGGATCTTTCCCTCCTAGATGACCTTTCTTAGATGTGGAGAAGATTCCAGAAGCAAGAGATCCATTGGATAGATGTTGAAATTCCCTAGAAGAGAAGTTGGCCCAAAAAAATAAAGTATAATGAAAAGACACCTTCCCAGAAGAGAAGTCGACCCAGCTAGAAGGACAGGAAGACTATAAATAAGGAGGCACCTTAGCTCATTTGTTCACTCACTCACACTCTCCCAGCTACACAAAAGCAAGGCGCAAGTTTGGAGGAGGTGACGCAGTAGCTGCAACTGCACAGTTTATTATTGCTCAGTCTTTTGGTATCTCTCTCTTGTGCACTACTCCTTGAGGAGGTGCGCTACCTTTGTATGGTGTTGTTGTTGCTGCTAGGGTGGTATTTCCGGTTAAGCTAGCACTTGTGCTAGGGTTTATCTGATGGGAATTGCTTTACGGAATCTATCTAAGAAAGGTTGTTTGGTTTTCCCCGATTTGGGGTTTTCCCAGGATAAATCTCTCATGTTCTTTTTTGTCTCTTGTTTGTGTTGCTATTGCTCAGTACATGATATATATGGTAACGAAGTAAAAGAACACTAGTAACACTAATGCTCTGTAAATAAGGAAAATCTAACAAATATTTATTTACTTTCTTTGTTGGTTGGCACACATATGTAAGCTTATCTCATGGTCAACCAACCACCCACTCATCTAGAGGATGTGTCCCACCTTCTTGTGCTATTCTTGGAGGGTGTTGCATAACCAACTCCATTATTTTATTATTGTTGACTTGTTTCGTGGAGTTAGTTACATGAGAGCATTATTATATTGTTTTCCTTAGATATTTTATTGTTTCTTTTTGGAGAAGAATATGGATCTCAACAACTCATTTCTACTTTTAGTAAGCAGGTTGTTGAGAAGGATATTTTATTGTTATTCCTTGGAGAACTAATGGATCTAAGAAAAAAAATACTTCTTTATTGTTGAGGAGATAGAGTTGAAACCTAAATAAGGGTTTGTTCTCTCCATTTGATGTATGGTTGAATTTGGGGAGTGTTCCCCTTTGATCTTTTGTTGAAGATATTGAAGATAATGGAAGGCTAAAATGTTTCTACTTTTGTGGCATATGTTCTTGGGGTTGATATTGCTGAGTGCTAATGTTGGAGGTTACTTGCGTCAAGGATGTTTGAATGGATGAAATGATATGGGTAACATCTATTCCTAATTAAGAAGATAGTTCCCTTGTTAAGAAGACTTTAATGGTGGCTCATTCTCCTCTTATTTATCTTTGTGTCTATGTTTGTTGATATAATGCAACATCCTTTATCTTCATATAAATTTGTTGCTATGATTATGTTGTCCATTTGTAGACATACCTTCATACATGCATTGTTGATTTTCCTCATCAAGGATTCCTACAAGTAATTGTCTACATTGGTGGGCAGCAAGATAAATGGTTTGCAAAGCCTTCGTTTGAGCTATGTTCACTTTCAATCCCATAGCTATTTCATTTGGTAATCAATTCTTGACTCCATTTTCCCAATGGACTTGACACTAGTCTTGATCCTCCCGTCACTTTTTTCTAAAACCTATTTTACAACACTTGCTTTGCTAAAGTTACTCTTCATTTCATCTTGAGCCCTTATTTCCTAAGCTTTATCAATCCTACCTTAGGGAAGACCCCTTTGAGTTGGTGAAGAGACAATCTAAAGTGCGAAGAAGGTTGGTGAGGTGACATTGGCCTCCCTCTTAGTTGCCCATAGGCTAGTGCTAATCTTTTGGACTTTAATCTTGTTGAATTTTCAATGAGCTATGGCTCATGCATTTACTTTGAATTTTATGTTTAACTTTTACTTGAACCATAACTACTGCAGCAAACCAAGATCACAAGAAGAATAACTATGCACAAGAACACAAGAAGTATTTTGGGAAACCCTTCTCAACAAGGGAAGAAAACCCAGCCAATCCTTTGCTATATTCTTCAAGAGAAAGACCTCCCACACCATCACCAAACCTAGCACACAAAAGGGTGCTGTAATTTTCATAATTTCATAGCAAAACTTCTAAAATCATGAGATGACACAATGTTGAGTGTGTTTCCTCAATGGGGATTCACCTTTATTTATATAAGACTTATCACATCAAATGATGTGTCTATTGGCACAATATGGCCGACCTCAATAACTCAAAATATAAATAATAATTACCATATTAATTATCCTTTACTTTATGGTGGGGTCGACCTGTACCCTTTACATCACAAATAGGGCTACAGGTAAGTCTGACTCTTGGACAATATAGCAAGGGATCTCTTACACCCACTAGTGCTCAACCACTAGGGGCACATCCATCTGTGCTTAGCTACAGGGATGTCTGCATCTCTATCTCACTGCGTCTCGCAGGAGAATCACACTCACTAGTGCTTAGCCACTAGGATCACGTTCACATGTGCTCAGCCACAGGAACGTCCAACTCAGCAGATAGCTTTCTCACTGCGTTTCACAGGAGAGTCACACTCACTAGTGCTCAGCCACTAGGATCACGTTCACATGTGCTCAGGCACAGGCACGTCCAACTCAACAGATCGCTTTCTCACTGCGTCTCGCAAGAGAATCATTTGGAGTATCACATCATCTCAACTCTCTGCACAGAGGAGACTAGTACATTGTTTCATCTTCGTCTCGGAGAGAACGACACACCCAACTCATGGGCTTCCCCACACAGGGGCACACAAGATTCCATCTTCGTCTCAGATGAACCACACACCCGGCTCATGGGCTTCCCTACACAGGGGCACAACGTTCCATCTTCGTCTCAGAGAGGAACCACACACCCATCTCATGGGCACACCCAACTCATGGGCTTCCTCACCCCACACAGGGGCACACAACATTCCTTCTCAGTCTCAGAGAGGAACAACACACCCATCTCATGGGCTCTCTCTCAGGCCGACTCACTCAGTCTGTGTCCTGGAGGATGTCTCACACAACTGTAATCATCAACACTCCCTCTTAGCTAGGGAGGCATTCTCCACCATGCCAAGTCTCTCACGGAAGTACTCGAACTTCGTCTTGGCAATAATCATCAACACTCCCTCTCAGCTAGGGAGGTAATCTTCACCAGGCCAAGTCTCTCATGGAAGTACTCAAGCTTCGTCTTGGCAAGCAGTTTGATGAAGATATTTGCAATCTACTCATGTGTAGGAGAGTATTGCACATGTACTGCTTTCCTCTCCACCATGTCTCTGATATAATGATATTTTATCTCAACGTGTTTCAATCTATCATGAAATACATGGTTCTCAGAGAGATTCACACAGCTTTGGTTATCATAATGAATAATAGGATCCATCTCATGATCAAATAAGTCTGTCAGAAGTTTGTGAAGCCACACTGCTTCGGGAACTACCACACTCAATGTTATATACTCTGATTCTATAGTACTCAAGGCCACTGAGCTTTGTTTCATGTTGCACTAGGAAACCATGGCAAACCCCAAGGTAACACAACAACCGGGTGTGCTTTTCTGGTCCACTGTACTCTCTACCAAATCTGTATCGACATATCCCTGCAGGCTCAAGTCTACACTGGAGGCAAATCTCAGGCCATATCCAATTGTGCCTCATAGGTATCTCAATACATGTTTTGTTGCTATCCAGTGAGTCTATCTCAATTGACTCATGAATTGACTAAGTACATTCATTGCATAGCATATATCTGGTCTAGTGTTAACCAAATACATCAGTGATCCAACCAGTTGTCGATCAATCTCGTCTGAATCATCATCATTCATTTTCTTCAAATCCATCACCATCGGTGTAGGCATGGATTTGCATTCTATCATACTGAACTTCTTTAATATCTCCATTGTATATTTTCCTTGACTCAAGAAAATCTCATTGGTCCTCTGACATACTTCTTGTCCCAAGAAGTAGTGCATCATACCCAGATCCTTTATCTCGAAATCAGAAGTCAAAGCTTGCTTGTATCCAACAACAAGGTTTCATGAATAAGACACCAAAATCAGGCTCTTGTCACCAACAATGTAATAATATAGGTTTGGATCAGCAACACTCTTGTTGAAACCCAAACTCATCAAGAATCCATCCATCTTCGCGTACCAAGCATGAAGTGTTTTCTTTAGTCCATACAAGGCTTTCTTCAACCTGTACACATGAGATTTCTTGTCGTATATCACGAATCCTTCTGGTTGCTCGATGTAAACTTCTTCCTCAATCTCACCATTGAGAAAGGTTGTCTTTACATCCATCTAATGTAGTTTCCAACTCATGGATGATAGTGCGGATGGAAGTGTATCAGGCTATTAGATCAAATGTCTCATCATAGACAACTCCCTCTGTTTGTGGGAATCTTATGGCTACAAATCTTGCTTTATATTTCTCGACACTTCCATCAGCTGCATGTCCCTCTGCCCCTTGCAAAGTTTGTCGAGCTTAGACAGGACTTTTATGCCCTACTACAATATCTCTGGGGATATCAACTGGAGCAGCTGGATCAACTGAAATAATGGTCGTCTCCCTCTGAACTGTTCAAGGGGAGAAAGGTAATGTCTCTTCCTTCTTCTCAATTAGTTTGACTCCCTCTGAGTCAAGTCACTCCTTCTGAAGTCTGAAGGATAAACATCTTCCTTCATTGTTGCCTGGAACAAGAAAACAAACGAAAGGAAACAAGACAAGAATATCTCCTAGAGGAGATTCATGAGTACATCTCTAGAATCAAAACAATTTAAGGATTGTTGTCACATCTACAACAGCTACTTGTAATGTAACAACCTTAGAAATGTAGGTTAGAGGCATGATAATTAAAACAATCAAACCTGGAGTCTTCACTTCCAGTGTGTTGTTCCTCTGGATGCATTGAGATCCCTCTAGATCCACAATTGCAACTAAGGTTCCTTCCTCCTGCAAGTACCCTCATGACAATGATGCAAATAATATATACAAGTGCATACCTGAGAGTGTACACCAATGAAGATTATGCTTGCTTGTCAATGTCATGATGAGCAATGACATTCCTTATTTGTTTACCATAGACTAGAAGGCAAATTATGTTGTTGTAGCTTCATGCAGTCACCTGCCACTACTACATTCTATAAACAAACTTGGTTGCCCCTCTAGCCATCTTGTACCATACAAGTATCTACATCAACCTTGTAGTTGCTTTGTCCAGAAGTACACTACTGTCACTTTCAACACTTCTTGTCCTAACGAGGTCACAATAGTCCTTAACACTTTTGACAATCTTGAAACTTCAATCTTGGATTTCATCATGAACAAGTGCTTGAGCATGTTGACTAAGACTTGACACGTAATGTTAAGTTTTGGCAATAACAAACTTGCCAAAAGATTGACCTCAAGATAAACCTGGCCTCCTCCTCCAAGATAAACCCTGCGAAAAACAACCTCAAAGAATTCTATTTTGTAGAAGCAAAGGTAATCAATTTTGTCACAAAAATCTCAGCCCTGTAACAACCTCAAAGATTCAGTTATGTGGCTTTGTAACAACAAGGAGAAATTTGGTTATGTAGCTCTATAACAGCTAAGGGAAATTCGACCCATGTAACAGCAATAGACAGATGAAGAGGAGACCGAAAAATATACCAAGAACCTCAGAAAAACTTTAATCAATAAGCCCCAAAAAGAATAGAATTTCAGCAAATGCATTAGGCAACAACTAGGATATACAAGGAAGGGAAATTCCACCATCTAACCCAGTTCTGTAAAGTTTTCAAACATGTTTGTCAACTGTCATCAAGGACTGAAAGGATGCCTTCTGTAGCTTCCATAGATGATCTAAAGCTTGCTCAGATTAGTCATATATGTGCATGCTCCTTGTTACCAAATTGCACACAAATATTAAAACCTTAGACTCATCCCTTTTTTTGCCTCAATTTTCCTCTTTAACCCGCTCAGATATGTACCTCATATATGTCAACAATTTGGCCTCGGGACTGTCAAATGATGACCTCGGTTCTTCCCTCAGAACTTACCCTCAAGAAGCCTTAGGTTCGCCCTAAAGAAGCCTGAGATTTATTTGACACACACTGCAACTTACTTCATGGTTGCGACAACCTCAACCAGGTCTGCGGTCATGCTTTAGAAGACCCTAAACAGTGATCGGCCTGTTATCGCACAATTTGTACTTTGACGAAAGGGAAAAGGCAAATGAAGACAAAAAGGTGTAACAAGAGACTACCCTGTCACTGTCACCTCAAGAGGATGTCTCTTTCTATTTAGGGTGGTAGGCCCAGGGGAGACGTCCCCGGTGACCTATGGTTTTGAGAAGGCAAAGTAAAAGTTTCCCTCTCACAAGTCACCACCGATCAGAAAGTCTGACTAAACAGCCAATAAAGATAGCAAGAACCAGAAGTGTACCTGCCGGGAACAAAGCAACATGAAACTATATTTGCAAGGTCACTTGTTGGTTAATACTTCATATAATCGGAGACTTTCTCAATAAAAGCAATTGACTAATATATTTATGAAGTAAGCAAATATGTGTAGTAGCAATAATCACAATATGATACTTCACAATAAAGGCTTTAAAGAAGCTTCAAAATGAGCAATAATGATTAATCATCAATGTCACAATACCAACATTCATTAGAAGCAAAAACTATTATGCATTAGTCAATCTTTCAATTTGCTTAAAGAAGCATCAAATGCTGCAAAGTATAACTATAACTCAAATGGATAATGGCAGCAATGAGGTTAGTAGGTCAAAATCTAAGCTAGGGTTAGAAGGTATTAGTAGTTGTTCAAAGATTTTGGAGGTTGTGATCAAAGCACTCAAGTAAGAAGTCTTAGACCAGTGCATTCATAGGGAAAATGGAGTCAAAAAATAGCGGCAAGAATTGAAGGAACAATACGATAATAGTAAGGCCAAAGACAAGAGGAATTTGATGGATGAAGTGTTGGTAAGCCAAGGCTTCAACCATCAAACCCTAGGGGAAAACGGTTACTAAGGTGTAGGTAACCCTAGGCCTTAGTAGGTTTTCCTCCCTCTTTAGCTCAATGACAAAGTAAAAATGGCTAGGATGAAGAACAAGAGATAGGGTGTTGCAATGGCAAGGCCCTAGCAATTACTTCAACAGAAAAAACGGCTCCTTGGCATAATCTAGTAGGTAGAAAGCAATTAAAACAAGGACATTAACATGTGCTCATTTCCTAGGGTTTATTCCAACAATTTCATTAACAAAATGCAAGTAAAACACTATAACCATTCAAGTAAAAGAAGGATTGCAGAAATTCACTTACATTTACCAAGTATTCATCAAGCCAAACCCTAGATATAAACCATCCACCAAGAAAAATGCCAAAGATCACCAAAATAAGCCTCCTTCAACAAGTGTGCACTAGTAATTTCAGCCAAAAACCCTAGAAGGGCGCAAATTTCAGACCACACACAAGTGTGAGTGAAAGATGATGAGAAAAAGAGAGTTTTAGCTCTCTATTTATACAGTAGCAATGACCTTAATTTTATTTTTAGGTCACAAAAGGCCGACATGGCCAAAAACACATCAAAATAATGTTTTACATTAAATGTCATAATTAAAACCCTAATCAAGCATAAAAGGTGACGTTGTGCCCTTTTAGGGTGACGTTGGGCCCCCTTTAGGGCAACGTTGGCCTCCTGGAGCAAAACATTAGGCCTCCTTGGGCCTCCAGAAACTGCCACATGTGCCACTTGGCACATAACTGCCTCCCAAAACCTCCATAGTGTTGGATGAAGTCATAAGGTGTCCTGGGTGACGTCATGGGCCTTCCAAGGCCAACGTCCTGGTGGAAAGGACACAACCCCCCTAGGTACAGGTCTGTTAAGTTGCCTCTGGTGGAACGTCCTCCTCTTCTCCGTTGCAAACCCTCTGATCTGTCTCTCCCCCCTGTTGGGGTCTCCGCATCCATCTGATGGGTTTTCAGCCTCATGGAGGTCCGAACTAATCATCTCCCCATGTGTACCTGTCCATCAGGTATGGCCCTACACATCAACAGATACGCCCTCCATGGGATCATAAGTCACAGGGATCATAGCAATGTCAATCACATCTAATCATCAAGTTTATTAAACATGTGCATAAAACCCCTTTTACCCGAACAAGTGCTCAAAGACATTGTACTAATCTACAAGCCAAGTTTGGAGGAAGCAACAGGGTGTCCTATTGGGCTAATGCTCACTAGATGTGGGGTGTTTCTAGGAGAGATCGAATCTAATCCATGTGAGTGGGTGAAGTGGATAAGGGATGTCTGGGCAAGGGGTGCAGTGATAGCAGGGAAATGCATGGCTTACCTGTGGGTGCCTCTGTAGAGGGTGAGCTGCACCTGTCATGGATGCAATGTTTCCAAGCCCATTCATGCATTTTGTCTTTATTTTATTGTTTTTTCTTCAAGAAGCTAGCTAGGTGACACTGCCCTGGCATGGTGACCAGCGGTGGCAATGTTACCCACAAGCACTTCACGGAAATGAGAAGGTTGGCTCGTGATGAGACCCCCTTTCTCTTAGTTATGCCACCAAGAGCCACTACCCTGGCGTGGTGACCAGATGCTAGTAGTGTCATACCGCTAGATGCCCATTGACCTAATAGGTTGGCTTGTGATGAGACCCCCTATCCTCTAACCAGGTCTTGTTTTATTATTTTTATGGGTCCCCTGTTTCTTGCTGAGAAGCTTTTTACTGCTTTCTCAGGGATCCTTGGGCGAAGCATATCAAGGTTTCATTCTTTGGCTTCTATCTTTTGCTAGCTACTTTTACCCTCTGGGCCTTTAGCCCCTTCTTCCCACAAGGTAAGGTACAACCCTTAAATATTTGGCCAACCCAATGCCTGGACCAGTGTAATGGGATGG
>SNQJ01S0012466.1:236997-250891 GCA_010110895.2 Picea sitchensis
TGGATGAGCGGGAGAAAGATGGAAAGTGGTAAGTATGGTGGGAGCGGACGATGGCTTCTCATGAATCCCCCCAGAGGCAACTCAAAACTTATGGGCACAAGCTTATTAGGGCATCCTGTCATCCCCCCTAGATATGGTCAAGTGGATAGGTATAAGATCCAAGCACCTGTTAGAAACAAAAAGAATTGAATGCACATATTCAAAGGTTTTGAGGATCAGAATGACACATACCATGATACCCGGACTCATTACCTCATGGAGCAAGATCCACTTCTGCTACAGGACCAAGCCAAAGTGATGGATGTTGTTGTTGCGGACAAAGTGGAGGCGCTGAAGAAAGAAAAAGATGGGCCCTCCAGGGCCATGCTCAAGTCAATCTAGCTCTCGGTACTCCGTGTCTAGGACCTGTGGGCCTCAAGACATACATAATCTCCTTACTTATCCCCAAACTGGGGGATAACACGGCCTAAGCTAGCAAGCATGCGGCCAGCTTCAGAACTTTAACTTAAGGTCTGGTCCTACCACAGGGATCTTCCTTCTAGGTTGCGGCAGCCTTAGAGACCTGTGGCCAGCCTCATTCTTTACCACAGAAAATTTAGGGAGGTCTAGCCTCAACCTTCACCACTTAAGGAGAGGTCTGAACCCCTTTTCTTTATGCCAGCGGAAAGGTCTCCTCCCATGGTTGCCTTTTTTTTTTACTGTGCACATGATCATCTTCAAGTCCTGCTCTGATACCATGTTGAATTTTCAATGAGCTATGGCTCATGCATTTACTTTAAATTTTATGTTTAAATTTTACTTGAACCATAACTACTACAACAAACCAAGATCACAAGAAGAATAACCATGCAAAAGAACACAAGAAGTATCTTGGGAAACCCTTCTCAACAAGGGAAGAAAACCCAGCCAATCCTTTGCTATATTCTTCAAGAGAAAGACCTCCCACACCATCACCAAACCTAGCACACAAGAGGGTGTTGTAATTTTCATAATTTCAAACCACAATTTTTGAAATCATGAGATGACACAATGTTGAGTGTGTTTCCTCAATGGGGATTCACCTTTATTTATATAACACTTATCACATCAAATTATGTGTCTATTGGCACAATCGGGCCGACCTCAATAACTCAAAATATAATTAATAATTACCATATTAATTATCTTTTACATTAATTATCTTTTACTTTATGGTGGGGTTGACCTGTATCCTTTCCATCACAAATAGGGTTACAGGTAAGTCTAACTCTTGGACAATATAGCAAGGGATCTCATACACCCACTAGCGCTCAACCACTAGGGGCACATCCATCTGTGCTCAACCATAGGGATGTCCACATCTCTATCTCACTGCGTCTTATGGGAGAATCACACTCACTAGTGCTCAGCCACTAGGATCATGTTCATCCATGGTCAGCCACAGGCACGTCCAACTCAGCAGATCGCTTTCTCACTGCGTCTCACAGGAGAATCACACTCACTAGTGCTCAGCCACTAGGATCACGTTCACCTGTGCTCAGCCACAGGCACGTCCAACTCAGCAGATCGCTTTCTCACTGCGTCTCACAGGAGAATCATATGGAGTATGACATCATCTCAACTCTCTGCATAGAGGAGACCAGTACATCGTTTCATCTCTGTCTCAGAGAGAACGACACACCCAACTCATGGGCTTCCCCACACAGGGGCACATAACATTCCATCTTCGTCTCAAAGAGGAACCACACACCCAGCTCATGGGCTTCCCTACACAGGGGCACAATGTTCCATCTCCGTCTCAGAGAGGAACAACACACCCATCTCATGGGCACACCCAACTCATGGGCTTCCTCACCCCACACAGGAGCACACAACGTTCCTTCTCCATCTCAGAGAGGAACAACACACCCATCTCATGGGCACACCCAACTCATGGGCTCTCTCTCAGGTTGACTCACTCAGTCTGTGTCCTGGAGGATGTCTCACGCAGCTATAATCATCAACAAATCTAAAGGTGCTAGTTTTTTATATAACAATTTCAATAGTTTTAATGAAAATTTTGATATTATGAGGATGTGAAAACGAAGTTCTTTGCTTAGTTTTAGAAGGAGGATGCTCATAAGTGGTTCAAGAGTTTGTGTCCTAGCAGTTTTCTAATAATTGTTGCACTTCAACAGGCTTTCCAGGATTATTAAGGGGAGAACAAAGATAATAGCTTTTTGTTGGCAAAATCAACTAGCCTTTGAAAGAAGGAGAATGAGGCGATGAGAGATTTTAACACCAGGTTCAATAAAGTGTATAAGAAGTTGCCTCAGGCTGTTAGGTTTGTTGATGCCTTTGCTTTAGTGATTTAAATTTTATACTAATGCTTTTGATATTGATTTCGATTTCATGCTTGGAAAGAAGAAACCTGCTACTTTGGCAGCAGTTGGTGATTTGGCAATTAACATGGAGAAAAATTGGGTTGTTGGTAAGTCAACCTCTTCAGAATCAGAAAGCCAAGTAATCAAAGTCGAGATGAAGGAAGACCCTTCCTCGGGTACTAGCGATCCTGATTCTCTTTCGGAAAAGGTTTATGAGATGACTAAGCAATTTGGGCACATAACAAGCTTGCTGCAGAATCTGAGTAATGGAGTCATTCACATCATGCCAAATAGGCAATCATCTTCTAATTAGCCATCTCAACTGAAGTATAATCAACAATATCAGAGGAGGTGCTATCCACAAGATGTTGTTAAGAAGGTAGAGCAGACCCCAAAACTGCTTAAGTTGAATAATATTGCATCATCTTTATCTTTATTGCACTGTAGAGCTTGCAGATTTCCTCATAAAGAGGATGCTCACACTGTTTTCTGGGAAGTAGCACACCTATTTGAAGAATGGGAGGAAGATGAGCAGTTTGTTTCAAAATTCACCCATCAGTACAGTATTTGAAGGCTTTGATCAGATTTGCATCCAAGAAGATTGCAGCAGAGGTCTCCTTTCTTTACCTCCAGAGCACATGGCAGCATTGAAGCAGGAGACAAGTGAGAAATCTGATTTATTGCAGCAGAAAGATATCCCCTCCCAGGACCAAATTCAGGCTATGCAGGCAGAGAAAGTTGCTGCTTTTATGCCCAAGTTAATGCAAGAAGATAAAATCAACAACCTCCAAGGGCAAGTCAACCCAGAAATGCCCATTATCGACTCTTGAAGAAGCGACAACAGCGAGTATTTCTCCCAAGATGTAGTTGTGAGTTCACTTCAACTTTTGATTTAGCTCAAGAGTTGGTCAAAAAAAAGGTTTTGGTTCCTTTGCTTGAATTGTTAAAGTTTCTGGGGCAAACAGAAGAGGTTATCCAATTGTTGAACATTGATGATTCCACTGAATTAGTGGAGGAGAATCCAAAAGTTTACTTGGGCGTTAGTTATGAAGACAAGGAGGTTCACCCTATCCATGTCTCCTTGATGGTCAATAATTTTCTCCTTCATATTTGCATGATACATTCAGGGGCTACAAATAATGTTGTGCCTTATGGTGTGATGAAGAAATCAGGGCTTGGGGTTACAAAGCCATATCAATGTGTATGTGATGGACTGCAGGAAGATACAGGTAGATGGGCTAATTCAAGACTTGCCAATTCGATTAGCAGCTTTCCCAAACAAATATTCAGTCATGGATGTGGTGGTAGCGGATGTTCCAAAAGCATGGAGAGTGCTTTTATCCAAAAAGTGGATGTCCATGCTTGGAGGTAATATACAGCTTGATCTTTCTTATGCGCTACTATTCTTTTAGATGTTAATCAGAGCATGAAGTTGAATAGGGAGCCATGGAAATTCCGCAACGTGGATTTCCCTCACATGTCATGAAGAATATTGTTGATGTTGACAACAGTATAGGCTGCTATGTGCTTCAATCAGCAAAGGATTTTTCAAGGATTGTTGCTATTGGTAAACAGCCTCCTGTTCCATTTCCCTTTTGCAGATCTGAAAGGAAAAATTTGCAGCAGCAGAGAGTTCCAAGAATCAGTGTGGAGACTGGGGAAGGTACAAAAACCATGAGGCTGATTTCTGCAAAGACTTCTCGGATACTTGTTCCACTCGATGGTGTTCTTTCTTGTAGCATCCACCACGCCAAGCTGGGCCATGCTACATAAAAAGTCGGCCTTTGATACCATTTTATTAACTACATGCTCTGCATATGAACATAAATGCATTGCTAACAGCATATAAATTTAACTATAATTAAAACAGTAAATACCCATAACAGAAAATAGATAAATAAGCACACAGTAACTTAAACAAACACATAATAGACACTTATCTTGTGTAAATAAGTCACCAACTGCGTGCAGACCTCAGGCTTTCCTCCCAGCCATAGACTTTGTTGCTCATAAACTCTCAGCAGCAGGTCACCCCCAAGTTGGAGCTAGAAACTCCACCAGGTAAGGCTTCCTAAGCCAGACTAAGGTCTAACCAACACAGTAGGACCTCAGGTCAGGGTGCAAACTGCTGCAACTCGCCTACAACCTCTCATTTCCCTTATAGCCTGTCCCACCCCAGGAAGTGTGCCCCTTCTCTACTCAAAAGTCCTTCAACTGCCCCACTTCCCTTCCAAGGCTTCAACAACAGGCCGGACAGAAAGTCTCAAAGCTCTGTAGCTATTTCCCAACACACCCAGGGAACAATTTCCCAGCAGTTCTCTCACCCAGAGAGAATGCTCACGGGCCTGAAAACCCGCTTCTTCAAATGCATACAGGCCTGATGTAACACACCCGACCCCTGAGTGGTTTTCCTAGGGATGGGGCATCAAAATTTTGTTCCCCTTAAGTGGTCAAATCCTTCATTCAGGGTCTCTATCACACTATGCTCGTCCAGATCTTTCCAACCACAATCTCCATGCTCAACACCAATCTCAGAACCGACGGATATACCTTTGCGATGTTCTTCGGGCGTTCATTGGTTGAGGGTCACATGGCGCCCACGTGGATTCACCTTACACGTGTTGTTTCTAAGTTCCTTTCCCCATGGTGGAAGATCATCCATCATCCGATCCCATGTTTAGACTTAATCTCTTTCTCATATATCAGTTGTGGAGGAAATCGACGTTTCGACGCTTCGGCGTTTCACGCCTCTTTGCTATCTACGCACAAGACCACCCGAATTTCCGAACTTCTGAAGTCCCGTAAGCTCGCCATGTGGCGCCGGCTTTCGGGTCGTTCGGTCTCTCTACCATACTACACCCCAAACCCTTCGAAGTCCCGAAGTCCCAGGGTCTCGGTCACTTCACCAACCCTTTAGGCTAAGCGGGCACGTACCACGAGCTAACACGTGGAAGGGCCAGGGGTGACACACACCCTCATCGGGGGTGACACGTGTCACGTTCCAGTAGGAATATCGAGTATGTGATACATACGAATCTGGGTAACACGTGGCACTTCAAACTGAGGTCCACGTGTTCCTGGGTGACGTCACTATGCCAAGTCACCCCGGACTGACAACCTTCCAACATCCCTCAGGTCTCACGGTCGAGATCTGACCACGTAGATCGGCTCTTATTACTTTGGGAGTTCGGCATTCGGGGGTTTGGCGGTGCAGACTCCTCTTTTCTCCCGAGGTTGGTCAGCGTCGAGTTGACCATAGCCCAGATCTGACGGTTAGGAAGGAACCCAAAGGTTCCTCCGATCAACGGTCCTGGTCACCTCGCAGCTCCGACCTTCGGAGGTTTTGGCTTCACTGCCACCCCGCTTTCCTGAGGCAGGACTCCGCCAAAGTACCATGTGTGAAACCTTCCACTAGACGATTGGACAGTCAAGAAGGGGCCCCAACGGACTCCCCAGATCAACGACTCACAACCTTTCGCGACTCCCGCATTCGGGTAATTTTGACAGTCATGAAGTTTGACATCCCAAGGCTTCAAGCTCCCGAAGTTCCGAAACCATCAAGAGCTAGCTCCTTTCGGGCTTAGCGCAGGGTTCCTAGACCCTGGTCATATGGACCCTCTAATGAATCTCGAGCTATAAGCTCTATTCTTAGCCAAGATTTGGTTAAGGTCGTGGGCGCGAGCCTAAGGTCTCTTAGAATATTGATTTGAAGGAAGCACCTTCCTAGTTCGCAGAACTTTAAGTTTTGAAGCAGGGTGGGGAAATCTCGTGGAATTACCGAGACGGTAGCAGTGCCAAGAGGCTTGCTCCGACTCTGGAACTGTGAGGTAATTCCCTCGAAAAAACACCTTCGAGGGTTAAACTAGGGCATATGGAAAATCAAGCAAAAGCATAAGATTCTCAAGGAAATGAACGCATACACATAACTTAACCATTTCAATACAGAAACCATTTATAGATATATATAAATACATGCATGCATCCATTATTCCCAATTCAATGCATAGAGTATGAAAACACTTATCAAAACCAAATAACGTGAAGTGATTGTTGAAAGGGGTGTTTGTTTCCACCCAACCATAGGTTCAGTCACTCCTAACAGATTTACCACTAGCCACCCCCGAGATAGACCACGATGCTCTGAGCAATAATCCTTTCTTCCGGATCAGCGACAGTAGGGACGGAGGTTACTCTCATCCTCCTGCAGGATCTTGGCAATGGTTCTCATTATACCAAGCAAGGAGGATCGCCTTAGTACTTCCCCAGTCACTCAGCAGCCTCGTTTATCAGCTTGTATCATGACCCTGCTAGCCATTTCCTGCGACCAGAACATGCTCATCTCTTAGTTCTTCCTTGAACCCGAGAGCTTAGTCTCTCATCTCTGCACTCTTCGCGGGCCTTCCTCTGCCCACCACACCTTCCTTTCTTTCCTTCCTCAGCAAGATTGTGTGTGGCTTGAATTCCCAGTCCGTGGTCAAGTCTGAAAGCCTTAGAGATGGGTGCTCTGCCCCATCCCCTCATTAACTCTTGAGGAGGTCTTCCCACCTACCAGCCTGACTGTAATTCATTCTTGGGTAAGAGGACTGTTCTGGTCCAGAGCAATTAAATCCAGTAAGGTACTGGTTTGGTGGAGGTTAACGCAACCATTCCTAGTCCCCTTCACCATCTCTTTCATAGCATTCGTGGTCTCTCTTAGTACACCCCCCTTCCAGCAGTCATGCAACACTTATCCATTTTCTAGTAAATAACAGAATTTACATTCATTGGCCTTTTATACAAAGGTCCATCAAATCAAACATTCACACATATTGAGTTTGCCATAGTCTCTTAGCCAATATAGTTATATTTAGAAACTAGGGGAAACAGGGTGTTACACCTGACAACCTGTTTCTTCAGCTCAAACCTCCAAGGAATCTCTAGTTACCAGCAACTCCTAAGCTTTCCAAGTACAAATAAGGCTAATGGATACAGGAAGGTACAGATGGTAGGAGAGAATGATGGGAATAATGGTAAGAATAATGAGTGAATAATGGGAAATGTACTAAGTTCCCACAATATATGTGCATGTTCCCAACTTGACACTTGTAATGTTGGGAACTACCTTGGGCCCACTTGCCCCCCCACTTGGGTGATACGTTCCTCATAATTAGTAACTTAGGTAAAAATATCATATATCCATAACTTAGACTTTAAGGAAATATTAATATAATATTCCCTTGGGCTTAAGCCCCCTTGGCTTAGCCCCTCTTCCTAGACTCCTAGCCCCCCTTTCCCTTTCTAGTGGAGTTTAGCCGCCCATACTATTTTTGTCTAGTTGGTCTGCAACAATGATGTATTTTTATTAATATCTGAGTGTGATTACATATTACAAAGATAGGCTCGCTGGCATTTTAGCATCCATGCTCTCCAGAGTAATAACCACACAAGCACTCTAGCCTCAAAACATATATACAAAGGCACTCTAGCCCAAAATATCCTGGCTCACCGGCCTATATGTACATTTACATTTACATTTACAATTGGGGTTCGGCCTAGGGATATTACATTCCCCTCCCCCTTATTTATGCAATGTCCTCAGTGCATTATATACACATGTACAATCAAAATCGTCAAAAATATTCAAAAAGATGTGGGTACTCCGCCCGCATGGCATCTTCATGCTCCCAGGTTGCATCTTCAGGACCATAACAGGTCCACTTGACCTTTACCAACCCTATTGGTCGATTCTGAAGCAACTTGACTTTTCGATCCAATATGCACACCAGATATACTCAGAAGTCTCCTTCTTGCTCCACTTAGATGACATTCCAATCAATTACATGATTAGCATCAGGCACATACTTTTTAAGCGAAGACACATGGAATACATTATGAATGCACATGGATGCAGGTGGTGCAAGCGTGTATGCAACAAGACCAATCTTTTCCAAAATCTCAAATGGCCCACAATAACATGTTTCAAACTTTGAACAGTTTCCCAACTTCAGGGAGCTTCTCTTGGCCTTCACTTTAAACAATACATGGTCACCCACTTTAAACTCCCTATGAGTTCTTCCCTTATCTGCGTAGCTTTTATTCCTGTCTTGGGCAGCCTTTAAGTTCTATTTAATCTTCACCATCTGTTCTTCCATTTCTCTGAGCAGTTTTGGCCCAACCACTGCTTTGTTTGTTGGATTGTCCCATATCACTGATGTATTGCACTTTCTGCCATATAATGCTTCAATTGGGTTCATCTTTAAAGATGCATGATAACCATTATTATAAGAAAACTCAACAAAGTGTAGATAGTCTTCCCATTTTGATAGTTTATCCATCACATACATCCTTAGCATATCTTCAATCACCTAATTGTGTTTGCCCATCTGACTCTAGATGATATGTTGTGCTAAAGTTTAGATTTGTCCCAAATCCTTTGAATAATCCCTTCCAAAAGTTTGATGTGAACTTGGGATCTATGTCAGAAACAATTGCCTTAGGCACACCATGAAGCCTGGCAATTTCCCTCATATAAATATCTGCAATGTTAGCTGCCTTATGAGTTAGCTTCACTCGAATAAAATGAGCAGCTTTAGTGAGCTTGTCCACCACCACCATGATGGAATCATGTTGCTTCATTGTTCTGGGCATCTTGGTGATGAAATCAGTTATCACCACTTCCCATTTCCACTCAGGAATGGGTAATGGATGTAGAAAATCAGCTGGATGTTTGTGCTCAGCGTTGACTTTCTAACATTCTAGACATCTGGCTATATACTCAGCCACCTCTTTCTTCATACCTGGCCAAAAATATTGGCTCTTTACAGCTTCAATAGTTTTTTGGTAACTTGGCTGCCCAACATAAGGCACAATATGCATTTCTTTTAGTACCAAATTTTTCAGCTCCTGAGAATTAGGCACATAATCTCTGCCCTTGTACATGAGGATTCCATCCTCCCTTAGCTCATAATCTTCAATTTTCTGCTGCAAATTACCTTGCTATAATTTTTCTTTTGTCTCTATGTAATGTTGATCTGAGCTTGTAGCTTCCAAAATTCTGTCTTTCAAATCAGATTTGTACATGTTAATGGTTGTAGCATGCATCTCATGCACCCTCCTGATGAGTGCATCAACCACCTTGCTCTCTTTGCCTTTCATATGCTTTATATCAAAGTCATATTCACTAAGGAACTCCAACCATCTACTTTGTGTAGCATTCAAATTTGGTTGTCCAAACAAATATTTCGGACCACTATGGTCTGTCCTTAGTTCAAATCTTCTTCCCATGAGGTAATGCCTCCACATCTTCAAGGCATGCACTATGGTTGCCAATTCTAAATCATGAGTAGCATAGAGTCTCTCGTGCTCTTTCAACTTCCTTGACTCGTAGCATACCACATGCCCATTTTGACTAAGCACTCCTCCCAGCCCTTCTTTGAAGCATTCGTGCATACAATGAAGTCTTCATTTGGATCATCGATCTTTAATATTGGTGCACTTGTCAACAAACTCTTCAAGTGTTAAAGATTCTTTCACAATCAGAAGTCCACTCAAATCTCACACCCTTCTTTTGCAAAGATGTGATTGGGTGTGCAATCTCTGAAAAGCCCTCAATAAATCTTCTATAGTAACCTACAAGTCCCATGAAAGATCTCACCTCTGAGACATTCTTTGGTACTGGCCATCCCTCAATGGCTCTTATCTTTTCTGGATCCACTATTATCCCTTCCTCTGATATGATATGGCCCAAATAACGTATCTACCTCTTATAGAATGAGCACTTGCTCACTTTGAAGTTTGCATATAGTTGATGCTCCCTCAATACTTGTAGCACCATTCTTAAGTGTTTCTCATGCTCTTCTTCAGACTTAGAGAAAATAAGCATGTCATCCAAAAACTACAATGACAAACTTATCTAAGTAATTTATGAAAATACCATTCATTAAACACATAAAGACAATTGGTGCATTTGAAAACCCAAATGGCACCACTTTGAACTCATAATGGCCATACCTCATTCTGAAGATTGTCTTGTTGATGTCTTCTTCTTTAATTCTCACCTAATGATAGCCTAACCTGAGGTCAATCTTGGAGAATCTCTTAGCATCTTTCAGCTGATCAAAAAGATCATCTATCCTTGGCAAAGGATACTTGTTCTTTATAGTCACCTTATTCAACTGCCTGAAGTCTATGCAAAGCCTCAATGTTCCATCCTTCTTTTTCACAAATAATACTAGGGCACCCTAAGGTGACACACTTGGGCATATATACCCCTTCTTCAAAAGTTCCTCCAGCTGCATTTGCAACTCCTTCAACTCTGGTGTAATCATCCTATAAGGAGTCTTGGATACTGGCGCTGCTCTAGGAATCAGATTGATAGAGAAATCAATATCTCTCTTGGGTGGCAACCCCGGTATTTCTCTAAATACATCTTCAAACTCTTTTAGGAAAACACAGTCTTCAATGTTTGGCACTTTATCCTTAGTTGTCTCTTCCATGTGTGCTGCAAATAATTGGCATCCTTTCATGAAGCTTTTCCTCACTTGCAAGGCTGAAACTTCTCTGATAGTTACTGCCCTTAGAATACCTTGAATTGTCCTCAAGTGCCCTTCTTCATCCAAGCAAGTAAATGCCTTGTTGTAGAAATCTAGGATAGCATGATGCTTGTCCAACCAATCCATACCAATGAGGCAATCATATGAACCCAAAGGTATGTTATTCAAATATTCCTTTATGCTCAGTCCATTCATGTCCATTGGACATTCCTTAACCATCTCATTAATTCTTCTCTTAGCTCTTGTAAGTAACTTAACCAACCAAGATCTCCCAAGCTTGCTTCTTGGTAAATGAAATCTTTCCACCATCTTAGGATCTAGATAACTATGACTAGCTCTTGAATCAATTAAAATAGCAATGGATTGGTTATTGATCTTACCTTCCACTTCAATCATATGAGACTGAAACTCAATTTTCTTGTTATCCAGAGTTGTGTAGATCCTTGGTACGTTTCTGCCCATGTCCTCAACTATATCAGTCTATTGTACATTGTGAACAGTCCTCACTTTTTCTCCTCTGTGAGGGCAATCTCTGTACATATGCTCTCCTTCACAACCCCAACATTTAATAGGTTGTTGCCTTGGTCTTTGCCCCATTGTTTCTATCATTCTAGCCTCCTTGGAAGCTAGTTGTCCCTGAGAATTATTTTTGAAAAATGGTGGCTTGGTCCCCTTGTTCCTCTGCTCCATCTTGCCTTTCTTCTTGTCTTCCCAAGCTTTTTGGAAATTTGGTCTTCATCTATGCTGATCATAGAGGCATTTAGCTCTTCTTAAGGTTTCCCCCGATGTCTTGGGATCATCATACTGTATCTTATCACTGAAAATTGATGGCAGCCCACTCAGGTACCTTTGAATCTTGACATGTTCATTCTTGATGAAGTCAACATATTTCAGCAGCTCTAAGACTCCCCTTTCATACTCATCCATGGTCATGCTCCCAAGCTTGAGTTTGAAGAACACCTTCATCTTTCTATCATAATAACGCTTGGTTAAGTACTTCTTTTGAAAATACCTTTTGAACTCCTTCCAAGTAACCTTTTTCTCATCAATGTGTTGCACTTGTACAAATTGGTCCCACCACATTGATGCTTTTCCCTTGAGCTGGTATATGGAAATTCTTCCTTCTGCTTGTGAGGAATAATTGTGCAATTTAAAATACTTCCTCGTGCCCAACAGCCAAGTCTTGGCATCCTCATCTTTCTTGTGCTCACCATCAAAGGTAGGGGGCTTGATCTTATTCATTTCTCCTTGTAGTTCATCTACCCCCGACCTCCTCTTATGTCTTCTGACAGGAGATAAGCTTGGACTGTTGTGTTCTCTTCTAACCGAGTGTCTTAGTGAATGATGATGGTGTCTACCAATACCTTTAGATTCTCCTCTTCTGGCATGAGATCTATGACTCCTTGATTTTCTTGATCCTGCCTCCTTATCCATTTTCTTCTCTATTATGTCCAAGCTATGCAACAACTTGATGTTGAAGCCATCTTGCTACTCCTTGGCTTTCATAAGCCTCTCATTATCAGCTTTATAACTTTGGACATCTTTTTGCAGACTCTTTATAGTCTCCACCAAATTCATACTCTCCTCCTTTCCTTCTCTATGCCCATTGGATTATGTCCCTTCATTACCCACGCCGCGACACATCCCTCTGACTTCATCTTCGTGATTGTAGGTTTTCTATGCGTCTTCCATGATTTTAGTTCCTTTGATGATTCCGATCTATTCTATTTACCTTTAACTCTACAAAATGTGCAGGAAATAGGATTTTTTAGACTATAATAATTAAACAAACCTATCAATTTATGCATCATTCCACCCTTTAAATACACCAAAAATAGTCTTTTTGTTTTCCTGTGAATTATACACCTCAATTCACATTTATGGGTGAATATTTGAACTGCTCTACCCAAGACCTTTCCAATGATTGCTTTCTTGCTCAATTATGAGTCATGAGCAGAACGTTATGGCCATTTAATCAGTACCCATTTACTCCTTCTGTACACCCATCAACCGGATGCAATTTTTAGCTGTGCTCATGCGTCTTTGCATCTGTTCCTTTGGAGTTTTGAAAAGAGCTCAGTTGGGTTCCTTCATGACCATATTTTGGACATTCTAGCTAAGTTTCACCTTCATCTGAGCTCCAAGCTGCTAGATACAGCCTGCTGAAGTTTAAGGCCAATTTATATTTTTAGCCCTGAATGCTACATGTGCCTTCTATGTCCTCCTATGCATTTTTAGGTGCCCAAAATCTTAATTTAGCTCCATAACTATCGTTTATGGCTCAAGAGCTTTCCGTAGACTTCTCCTGTGCCCCAATCCGATTCCGGAGCAGGAAGTTATGGCCCTCGGAGTGAACTGGTACCCAAAAATTACCTTCCATTGTTTGGCTTGTAACTCCCTCATACAAGCTCCGTTTGACGAAAAAAAAATTCTTCGAGCTCTATCATTTTAGATGCCAAAAGTATAAGGACATACACTTTTGTACAAATTTGATTTCCAAAAAAAGTTGTTTAGGCCTCCGAAAATGGCCTACAAAAACATGACCTAGAAATCACTATAATTTTTCGTCGAACTCTCACTGTTTCTGAGAATTTTTAGTTGATTGGGATGCTGACGTGGCATCCTGGTCCACCTGGCACCCCTAAAGTGACGCCATGTCAGCTCCTTCCCCCCTGGCCTTGCTCCATTAGCCTCCACTACCTTCATTTACCTCCTTTTCACTTTTCTTACCTTCAGTGGCATACAATACTGCAATTTTTGGGCCCACGGTCCGTAGTTTCCCATGTGGCATCTGTTCATTGGGTCGCAGGGATGGGCGGGCCCCATCCCACACCCATTCTCCATGCACGCGCAAACTTGCACGCTGCTTAGATCTAACAGTGTAGATTTGGGTACCGATCAACGGTTGCGATCGTGATCTACGACCACCGTAGCATCAAGGGCTCCCTCGACCCGTTGACTATTAACAAGGGGGGTTCGCAATAGAATACCATCGGTTTTCGGCCCGACAACGTGGCGAAT
>SNQJ01S0012467.1:51833-87516 GCA_010110895.2 Picea sitchensis
ATATAATTATTTTATTTTATTTATAATTTTTTTGTTTACGCATTTCAAGTTGATATAGAATTATTTTGTTTTATTTATAATTTTTTTGTTTACACATTTCAAGTTGATATTGAAATATTTTACGTGTTATTAATATTTTTGTAATTGCCACGTGTTAACTCCACATTAAGAAATGAAGTAATTACACATCTCCCTCTTATGTGGTATATAGCTTCAGTGGGCCTAATGGTTAAGAACATGTGTTTCCTCATAAGAGGTCACAAGTTCAAATTCAGAGGGGGGTTAGAGTATGTACACCTCCATAGACTCTAGCAATCAAATCGTTGTGGGGAGGGGGTCCCTTGTCCCAAAAACAAGGGGGTCGCATACACCAATTTGGTGTTTGGCTTGGTCATGACCTTAAAATTATATTATTATTATTAAAATGTTTTTATTTATATTTTTTGAAATGTCACATGTTAGCTCCATATTAAACAACGAAGGAATTACACATCTCCCCCATCTTTTGATGTATAACTTGTATCTTTTGACGCAATAAGAATATTTTTTTTTAAAGAAACCGAACTTTATATATTATAATGAAGGAATGTGTCGAAGAAAATAACAATCATACAAAACAAAAAAAATGATGCAAGGCCTCTACATAGTTTTAGAGATAAAAATAAAAAATTCGGTGTTCTTTCCATATCAGTTTCCCACTCATACTAACTAATAACATCTTTTACGAACTAACCCAAGAGAAGGAGAATTTTAAAAAACATTCATTGATAGGAATATTCACAACCATGAATTTTTGGTACCTTGGCCTACTAAAGAGTTCCCTCTTCAATGTCCATGGAAGTTGTGTCGAGATCCTTAATGCCCTTAACCATGTTACCATCGTGAGAGGAGACATTCATTCCTTGATTGATTGAAGAAGAGGTCGAACGTTGAGGAAGAGATAGGGACTTAGGTGTTGGATGTCAAATTTCAATTCATCCATTCTCCTTGTCTGAATGTCTAAGATATTCCTTAAGGAAATAAAGGCTTGATTCATTTCCCCCGCCTTAACTGAGATTTGTTGTAATGAAGAGATGTTTGCTTGGGATATTTCCTCATGTTGTCAGAGGATTCTTTTAATATCGCTCCATTTTGGATCCATCTTTGATCATGACAACCAATAGCCAAAAACAACCCACCACCCAGGGCTTGGCAAAGGGTCTCCTATTCCAGTTTTAATAAAAACAAGCAAAATATGAAATTCAATAGGCAAAAGGGATCCACACGGAGGAAGATAATGAAATTACTAGACTCAGCAGAAAAGAACCTAAAAGCCAAGATAGACCTATTCTGAAATCCCAACAAAGATGACAACGAACGAGCACCACCACCGCCCAGAAACTGAAACAAATCTTTAAGACACAATGAATCAACATGAGAAAAAATCTGAATAACCCTCTTGAGCACCAAAGAAAGGAAATCCATAACCAAAGAGTACTCGCATAAAAGGCCAAACTGGCAGAAGGTGAAATGAATTACACCATTACTCCTCAAATGTGTGAGAGAAGGTACCAAACAACCAGTAATCCACTCTGACTACCACATGTCGTCACAATTAAAGATGAAGATATCAAACTATGGGATGGGAAGAGCCTCCCTGGTCCCATTTATTTCTATTACATTAACATCCAAATTCAACCCTAACTTATCGCAATGGTCCGCTCGAGAAGTAAGCTCTCTTTTAACATGCAATATTTTGAAGTTGTCAAAGTCTTCAATTAGAGAGAGGATTAAATAGATAATACCATTGAAGGAATTTTTTTCATACTAAGATTTTTTAATGATGGCTCGAATAACCATCATGGAGTCTCCAAGAACCACAATTTTTGTTACATTTCAATCTTTCACAATGTGCACACCTTCCCATAAGGCATAATCCTCTACAACATTGTTAGATACATTCCCTAGTCCCCAAGCATAGGAAGCTATGGTATTTCCTCTGGGACTAAGGAGACTCCCCCCCACCCATGAATTCCATCAAAGTATTGTTTTGATAAGTACCATAAAAAAAGAGAGGCTGAACTTCCTTCTTTCCAAACCAATCTTTGAATTCCAACACTAATTTCCTAAGAACCCACTTGGGAAGGGAAGTCAAATTACCACCAGAGGAAAGAGCGGGTGATGCAAGTTTAAATTAGTTCACCTAGTGAGCTTCATAAGACTCCAATAATTCATCATGTTAGTGTATATGGGAATGCATATAATTTTCAAAGATAGAGATAGTTGTAATTGCAGACTATCTGGGGGGAAACAATCCTTCGTGGAAAATCAATTTGTTCCTTGCCAACCAAATTGACCTACAAAAATATTTAGGGAAGGCAACCAAAGATGCTTAAAGCAAGGTTTCATATGAAAACTGCCCACGTACATTTGTCTTCAATGATAGAAGAAATATTCACAAACTAATGGCCATTCAGTGAATTGGAAAAGATCTCCAAGGGAAAAACCCCAGGTGGTTTTGGTGTAACTGCAGTTGACAAAGAGATGTTGTATGGTTTATTCATCTTGATGACATAAGGCACAACATAATGGACTAACAATACTCAACTTTTTTAGGTTCTTAGAGGTGAGGATTATCCCATGGACAAGAAGCTAGATAAAGATATTGATCTTTGGTAGCCCGTCATAATGCCATATCTTCTGCCACAAAGCTGAATAGGGAAATAAAATACTTCCTTCCAAAAGGAATTGGAATTTTTTTTTGACCGAGTAAATGGAAACCCCCCCCAGCTCTGAGAATATTTAATGGTCAAATTCAGGGGGCACAACCATGCATCAAATGAATGAGAAGATGAATTAAAGGTTCTAAGGGCACTGGTGTGGGTGAAAATTTCCAACCAACCAAGTTTCTAGAGGAGGGATCCCAAGAGGATATATCGAACAAATTAATAATTCCATGCTTGATCATCCAATCCTGAAGGGGAGAAAGATTTGTCTAAAGGGAAAGACACTCCTGCCCCATGATAGTTTCCTCCCAAATATCAATCATTTTATCAATACCTAGAACCAAGTTTTGATTTATGTTGATGACTGAGAGAGCCACTATGAGAAAATTGAAAATCGTTGATCCTCTAACCACTCTTAGTGGCCTTTCCAAATGTAATACCCCGGTTTTGATTCCCCTATTAAATAATCTATTTTGTTCTTTTATGAAAGGCCGGAGTGCCCAAACAATTAAAAGAGGCCAGAGTGCCTAGTATATGTAGTGTTTTGATCATTATTAATAATAAAATACATCACTGGCTGCTAGACAAACAAGGACAAGAGTTATAGGGGGCTATGATTCCATGAGAGAGGGGGATTAAGGGGGATAAGACTTTTATTATATTTTATTTACCCAAAATTCATTTAATTGAGAGAAGTGGTTACATGAGCTTCTTGGGGGAAGGTCATTTGGTTCTTGATTTCTAAGTAATTATATAAACCCATCTTGTGGGATATTTGGGGGTTCTTCTCCATTCACTATTTCACTCTTTCATTCATGGTTGCTCATTTATCATTCCTCATTCATTATGGTTCTCGAATGGGGACATGGGGGGCAAAATTTTGAGGAAGAAGCCATTGTTTGTTGGTTGTAGTAATTATTAGTGTATTCCATCGATGAATTGATGCATGTATGCCTGAGATGCATTGGCATGTGCTAAATTGTATTCACAGTTGTGATTTCTAAGAGTCCCAGCATGGAGATTCTTGACCAAATGCATTGGATCCCTGGAATGAGGTGGACATCTTGAGGGAATTCATGGTAACAAAGGGGTTCCATTCTCTTGGGTTGTGCAGGATGGAGAGAAGAGATTTGGTGTACTTTGGATTGATGTGTGTTGAGAAATGTATGAGAGCTTGGGTGCTGACTAGTTTGGGAAGTTGAGTGACACCCTGGAACCATCCTTGTGGATTCATAGCCCTAGATCGGGGGTGACATTGTTGTTGAGACTTGGAAAACTATGTCTATGGTTGGGTGGAACGTCCTTGGTCTACATCCAGTTGGTGAATCATTTTTAAAGATAAGTGCTCTTTGTCATGTGTTTCTATGCTTGTATATTATATTTTCGATGTGTATTAATTGATATCTCTGAGATGTGTATCTTTAATGTGCCTTCTTATTGGTTATTGATGTGCATGTTATGTTTAAATAGTATTTTATGTTGTAGCATAAATCTTGATTATTGCATGTGTTGTTATGGTGTTATTTCATGCTTCTTTATTAATTAAATGTTATCAAAATTCGAAATTAGTTTAGAAGTGAGTTTTTGGAGTAGCGAGCTTGACCTATGGGTGGTTGGGTACGTTACAAATTGGTATCATATATTATGGTTGAAACATAGAACTAGTATGGGCCGAAATGAATGCGAATTAGACAAATTCGTTATTGCATATTTTCATACTATGTGAAATTGGGGATAAACATAACAATTAGAGAGAAAGATCATGAATTCGTGGGCAGATTCAAGTTTAAAATAATTCAGAATTATCTGAGAAGTTAATGGATTCAATATGCAGAGTTGCAAAGCCGAATTCAAACTGGAAGGTTGAGAAAATTCATATTTTAATGGTCATTCTAGTGTGGGGAAAAGTTCATAGGATCGGAGACTAAGATCGTGTTCGATATTGAGATCAAGGGCCCAAATTCGTTCTTGAAAAATTTAAAAATCGTAATGTTTTCAAAGTTTGACAAAGTTACCATATCAACATTTGAGATTCATTTTGGTTGTTTGAAAATGAGGAAGATCGATGGTCCATGGTTTTTTTGGGCCATTTGGAAGTCGGAGGAAATCAATGGTTGATATCAGTTTGAGTGGGAGATCGACGACCTATATTCACCTGGGTTTTGGATGAAAATTGCTAAGTGTTGAAATTCGCAAACAAAAATCTTTGATCATTGATGGTCAATGGTTGGGGATCGACATAATTTGGAGAATTTTTAAATTTGTCAACAGAAACCTCTGATCATTGAAATCCAATGGTCAGAGATTGGAAAGTTTTGGCTAAGTGTCAAAGTTTGGCCAAAAGACATATCTGATCATCGATGCTCCATGGTCAGGGATCAACAAGTTTTGGTGAAGTGTTGAAGTTCACTAGCAAATATCTCCAATCGTCAATGGTCGATGGATCGAGGATCAACGACTTTGGGTGAAGTTTCATTCAGCCAAAGGAAATCTCTGACCATTGATGGTTGATGGATAAAGGAAGGTGATGATGTTTCATGCCACGTCAACATCCATGTGTCATGCCACGTTAGCCCAGTTAATTCCTTAGGATGATGTGTCATGCCACGTTAGCCCAGTTAATTCCTTATGATGATGTGTCATGCCACGTTAACATAATTTCCATATCAAGGGATGCTCGATCACTGATGTTCGTGGTTAGATGAGATTTTTTAACAATATTTTTTTTTGAGGAAGATGATCGATGGTCAATGGTCTATAATCGAGCATCGTCAAGATTATTGGGTGACTTTTGGTTTACTGAGAAAAATAGTCGATGGTCGATGGTTGGTGATCGGACATCGTGAAGATATGTGGGAAGGTTTAGTTGGAAAAGGAAATAACAGATCCTTGATCACCGATATAAATAAGATCAATGGTCAAGAATGATTCTGATTTGAGATCGACGGTGCAGAACGCACGTAGGCAAAATTGTTCCACAATTTTAAAAAAAAATGTTTGGAGCCATTTTCGTATTTTAGAAATAAATGGAGCATATTATGTCATATTGAGATGAAACTTATGAGTTTTTTTCCACAGAGAGGATATCTACAATATTTCTAGAGAGGGCTATTGTCCAATTCCACTTGGATTTATCATAAAATGCAAAATAATGGTTTTTAAAGATATGGGTCCAGATCATTGGCAAGGGTCCATATTAAGCTGAAAATATTGGAGAGATTCCAGAAAGAAGACACACAAATAACCCATGAAGGAACTGAATAAATCCTAAGGGGATTAGTTTGGGGATGTTGAAATAGGACAAAATCCACTATTTTGGGCCACTTTTTGGGGATTTTTGTGATTTTGAGAGGAGGAAAAGTGTCCCTAGATCACAAAACTGGAAATTTTTATTTACTATAAATTTTATATTTATCTAGGAGGATATCTATGGCCACCCAATTTTTCCAAATGTCTCAAAACAATTTTTTGACAACTTACTATTTTTAGCAAGTTTTTGGTTCCTGAAGTTTCGGGGCCATTTTGAGGGCCTAAACATCGCTTTTTCGAGATAGGGCACCTCAATGATTTTTGAAGGCTCTTATTGAGCCCCCTAAATGAACCTCGTCATCAATACCTTTCCAATGAGTCATCATGTACTCTAAACGGAGATAATCTACAAAAGTTACAACCTCAAGAAGTTGATGTACTAACTTACCCCAACGGGGCCCACATGACTTTTGGTGCTCCATCTCCTAGGGTTAGGTTTTTGGATGTATACAGTTTTTGAACTCAAGTTTATTGTAAAAATTCCTTCAGAGCCTCATTGTACTCATCTTCTTGCGAATGAGCATATCCAACACATCTCTTCTCAGAGATAAGATGCCACCATTCTAACAACCTTGTTTTCAATCTGCATTTTACAGTTTTTAGCATATTTCTTATTTAATAGAAGTCAAGTTTTATTGTATCCCAGTTATTATTCAATGCGTCTCCGTGCTAATGTTATAAATATTTTTTTTCATTTCATTATGCTCCTAAATATGGATCATTGGTATGAGAGCGGTCTTCTCCTTGTCATTTTTTTTTAATGCATGTCCTCGACACGGTCAGGGTATAGAGAGTTGGGTATTGAGCTTGTTTCTCTTGAGAAAACAATTTCTTGCACACCCAAGAAACCTCCCATGGTGGGAGAAAATAAATTTGATAGGATATGAGATCCTTTCAAAATGTTTCTCGAGGAAGCCCCTGAGCGACAAAGGAACGAGATGATGGACAACTTTGCACAAATCCTTCGACGATTTCTGACAAGAAACACATCCACCTCAAGCAAAGGCATTTCCCCCTTCAAGGTACAAATCAATTTTGATATTCCTATATTTGAAGGTAAAATAGGTGTGGATGTCATAGATAAATTGTTAAACCTTCTAGAAGGGTATTTTTATGTCCACAACTTTTATGATAGAGAAAATATTACATCTGTTCTCCTCAAGGTTGTCCCCCATGTCAAATATTGGTGGGAGAATTTATGTGAGAAAAATGAAATAGAGGGATACACATTATTTTCAGTTGCACCCACTTGGGGTTCCTTCAGTGTTGCTATTAAGGAACAATACTACCATGTTGGAAGTTATGACAACTTGTATACAAGATGGACCACACTATGGTAGGAAAGAGACCAAACAATGCCCGAGTTCACCAATGTCTTCCATACCTTGCACACCAAGTTGGGTATCAAATATTTTGAGCGACATATGGTGCTCAAGTACCGTGGTTGTCTGCATAGATACCTCTAGACGGAAATGAATTTTTTGGACATCTCATATGTGGGCGTGACATATCGTTATGTCATCAAAATTGAGCAGAATCTTAAACAAAAGACGTGAAAATTTGGGTCTGGGAACCCCTCATAGAAGAAGCAGAGAAATGGTAGCCCCAATTGACAGAAAAAAGGACATAGCAAATATTGGAAACCGAGGAAAATGGGAAGATGAATAAATATATCGAGAAGTGGTGTGACTTCCATAAGAGCCCCTGACATAAAACTGATGATTTTCGCTCAAAGCACCTCTTGGAACCAAGAAACTAAGTCCCTTCCAGCTGGGCCTCCACCACTTCAATCCTCCACAAAAGGCAAGCTCATATAAGAGAGACAATGAGGTTCTCCATCAAAGAGGGACAATATTAGGGGCTAAACAATGTGTTCATACTTTAAAGGACAAAGGGATGCAAACTCAATATGAAGTGAATAATTTTTTCAGAGTAACTTTGCTCTCAAAATTTGAATTATTCTCTTCTTCCACAACTTGGATATGGCCCATTTTATAGCCTTCAAATGGAACTGAAGGGGGAATTCATAATGTTTCCATATATGGAAGGTCAAGGATCATGGATCTTGTGACGTGACATGGAAACCCGACACAATTTTTAATTTTGGGCACAAAACCCGATGTGCACGACTGTAATGGTGCAACTTGCATATCCACACGTTGTATAACTAGCATGGCATGTATATGTGGAAAATTATGATTTTTATCTCTGGGAAGTGAAAAAGGGGACTTCAATTCTACATAGCTAAATGGAAAAGGCCTTATGAGAAAGTTGCATGGGGTGAGGCAAATCTTTCTATAACAGATTCCCCATAATGCATGAGGTTAGAGGAGTATCTGTGATGGACGAAATACATTATAATTCCTAGAAATAGAGTAATGGATACCCACTTGGAAGAACTAGTTGCTCATAATAATATTATAATCCATAATGACTTTGTAAACATGGATTCCAATTTGAATTACACTGCAGATCGATGTAGAAATATACCAAATAGTTGTTCATGGCCATGAATAGGCAATACAAAGTAGATACATGCCATAGGCAGTCATAGTCAAGAACAAGGACCATTGAAAACCAGTCTCAAACTCAATCTAAAGATATATATATATACAATGGAGTACCATCTAATCTCCCATGATCACTGAAGTCATATAGGTATTGGTCCAATGAATTATAGCAATAACTTAGGAAATATGTTACTATAAACTAATGTCTTCAAGTCTTCTACATGATCCACCAAAGGTGAAATTCTACATCATGTGAATAGAGGAGTTGAGGTCGGAAATAATGAGACTTCATTTTATTACCGGTCATTAAGGTATATCGTTAACAAATGCAAGACAACCTAGAACGCATAGAACTCATATATTGAAAGCCTCTTGGTACTCATATGACTGCAAGCCTCTTGGTACTCATAGAACTCTAGGCCTCATTTCCATAATAGATGAGTTGAAGTCGATGGAAGGAGATCCTTCGAAAGGAGAGCATTAAGGTATCTCTCATAAATCAACACAAGGTACAAAGCAATAGCTTGATGATTTGGAGGAACTCGGACAAAGAACATGTTCATTAACCAATGACCCTGTGCATATTTCACATTTACCATATGCAAGAAGTGCATGAAAAATACCCTCTGAATAGCAGCCAATAATGAAAATTGTCGACAAATACGAGGAAACCATCAATAAATATAATGGCATCCAAGACACTACACAGATCCCAATGTGTGAATAGATTTATTTTCGTCGAACACAAGGGAAACAACTCAGTCAGCAACCAATGAGGAGATGTCGATTGTTGGGTTTAAGGTTACCTACCTATAATGAAAGTAGGACTAGGGTGCATGGTAGGACTACAGCCTCATGTAAATCTGAGACACATTAAGGGTACGACCGACATGCAAAGTCAAGAATTCTGAGAAATGGCCAACACAAGCTTATAGACATCCTTTGAACAAGAGCATGAGACATATGGAGGACTCCGACATCATAGACTTGATAATGAAACTTTGTGATGCAGGAGGAACCAATCAAACTCTCCATAGGGAATGGAAGAGTAACCAGTTAGAGGAGTAAACTTTAAGTAATGAGCTCAACTTCCTAAGGTCATGCTAAACCCAAAATTTGGATGACAAGTGGACTCAAAAGTTTGTTCTATGTTCAAAGGAGACACGGCTGCCGCCAACATAAAATAATATTATTTTCCCGCCTGTCTCTTTTTGTTTTTTCATAGAAAAATGAATGTTGTGATACAAGAGAGGAAATGAATGTCACAAGTAAGAAACTACTTCCAACCATGGAACATACCTATTCTCAATGAAAGGAGGTGCATGCAGGATGTGGACACTCGAGGGAATGTTTACTCTTAGGGTATTGGGTGTCAGGCTGCAAAGGGTATAAAGAAGGCTCAGATTGGATAGAGATGCAAATTGCTGAGGTAGTGAGCTTATAGAAAGAAGGAGGGAACCAACAATAGGCTCAATACTACAAGAAAGAAAATGGAGTGCAATTACAACTTAACGACAAAGAATGTCCTTTTTTGAAAATTTAGTCCCCTAGGCCTGAAAAAGTATAAAACAATACCCAGGAGAACTCTTCTAGACACTAGTGACTGGAGTATTCCTTTTTCTAAATTGGTCTACTTGGTCTGAAAAAGGGTTAAACTTACACCAAATAGACATCCTTTCAAATCCAATTAACGAGTGTGAAAGGGACAAGTTCACTCGATAATCTTTTCACTTTTTTTATAGAGTAAAAAAAGAGCTTAACTAAGACTTGGTGGAAGTCCCATAGGTATAGGTTAGAATGATTATGAGTGAGAATATGAGGTTCAAACGCAAAGTCATATTGCAACTATAAGGGACTCTCGGTCTTATGGAAAAATCTCTACATGGGCACCAAATGGCACAAAGGTTCTAACTAGGACACCCATGTTTGGTAAGCATCTACCATTCACTAATGACACTTCTAGTAGTAGAAAGAAGGTTTTGTGTCGCTAACAAATGGGTTCGTACCTAAGGCATATGAATCACAGTCGTAGGATAATGCAAGTATGAAAAATGGAGTGACGCCCTATCCTATATGTTGAGTAAAATAAAATACCTTCCAAAGTCACGAATGGGTGACATGTCAATAGAAACCCAAAAAATCCTTGAACAAAACCACCAAAACCAACTCCTTCCACTGCCCAATTAGTCCACTAATTAAAAATATTAGCAGAAACTATGAAAAGTGGGTAAAACTTTTCCGTAAATAGTAAAAATAACCAATTTTACCATACCAATTGAGTTTTTAACCCACATAGTGCATTTTGGACCAATTCTCCCATGATATTCAAGTGTCGATTACAGGATCCATGACAACAGAATTGACAACCGTATGGACCAAGTAAGTACCCTTGCCCTCCTCTTCATTTCTAGTGGTTTAGAATTTCAAATTAGTCCCAATTTTTTGAGTTTTTTAAGGTGCAACTTAGGAGTTAGGGTGTACATGATTTGTAGTTCATTAGTTCACATATATTAAGGCATGGAAATGGGCAAGGCAAATACAGACTGCATATATGCAGCCCTACACGCGATTGTAAACACAAAAACCCGCGTAAAATTCCACAAATTATTTTTTTTAATATTTTAAATCAAAAAATGGATTTATTCTTGTGAGATGGTACTTGAATGGAGAGAAAGAGAGAATGAGGAATTTTATGCTACAGTGGAAAGAGATCCAGGGGGCCAACTAGCACTAAAACTATGTGGGCTTTACAAGTTTTGGGCTCTCAAAGGCTTGAGGGATCAAGTAAGGCTACCCCAAATGTTGGTGAACTTTTGGGATCCGGATACAGAGGCCTTCAACCTCGATGGGAAACTATTGATAATTGAAGTCGAGGATATATATTTTCTCATAGGATCGTCTCATCGAGGTGAGGTGGTGAACCTCAAATCCTGGGTAGCTGGGAGTGGAATGAACATAAAGGACTACATTTCCACTCACTGTGTTGCAGGCACATAAAAGGTAGGGAGCCAACTCCCCATTAGAGCGATCAACAACCTAAGTTTGAAGATCATTTTTCTCATGCTTACATGGATCATGGGGTTGACCTCGTTGCACCAGGAATCAAGGCCACTGATGTTCTATTTAGTGGAGTGATTACGACCCAGAGTTTATAATTGGTGCACCTCACTACTGGCTAACATGAAGAGACAATTGACAGACTGCAAACAAGGTAGGAAGAGGAAATTCAGTTTTCCATATATCTTGTATAGTTTTTTCTTTGATCAGATTCCAGGATTGATCCCTAGAGTCAATATCGTTCCACATAGATCGTGCGATCCATCCATGTCACGGTGGACCGAGGTGATGAGGTGGTTAGGAGGTGGTAGGGTGACACCCCCCTACAACGATGATTTTTTCTTCTAGTGGCGTCGACATGTGATATCCATGGATAACTACCCTTATGTAGAGATCAACTACAGAGGAGATCCAAACATTCCATTTCCACCATGCTCTGCCTATGGTGATATATTTATGAAAAGTTTTTATATATTTTATTTATTGTATTTTTTAAAAGAGTAAAAAATGAAAATATTTTTGGATGGTGTCAAGTATTTAACAAAAATGAATTGTTACGCAGATGTGGGTCCGCGATGGCCAGACAGATTCCTACAACATAGATAGAGGAACTAGGGAGATGATCCAACGAGAGAATATGCAGAGAGAGTGATTCAAAATGTGCAGGGGAACCTGTCTCGTTTGACACACAGGATTCCCATGGTTCAGGTAGAGGATCGGACAGAGGCGATGCAACAATAGGTAGTAGGTGTGCCCTATGTGTGGGTGTAACTCTTCCGGCGTCTCGCAAATGTTGTAGTATGCTATCATGACACGCATTTGGTGCCACAGGTGTAGATGTCATGGTCATTATATCTATCGATTGTATATGTATTTTGAGGGTGTGAGCCCCATTTTGTACTATAACACCATATTATTTTAGAGATGAAATATATATATAAAACATTGGTATTTGGATTTACTTATGTTACAATGTGTACATTGACAAATATGTTTTCTTTACTTTAGTTATGTGAAAAATGCCAATATAAAACATAATTAACATATGCATCAAATATATAATTAGAACTTTTAGGTATGTGATTATAAGTAAGAAAATCAAAAATGTCGTTCCAAAAGTCGTACCCATAGGACCATCAGATTAGATTAGGGTATCATACATGGTAACTGTCATTAAACTAACATACTACTAATTGGGAGTCCAGGTGAACTTCTAAAGAACGAACACCATGTAAAATGGTGTCGCGTAAACTCTCTATAATGACACTATATTCAGCCACATTATTCATTGATGGCCCTAGACAAACACCACCTGAAGACAACATTTGAATCTCAGGTGATTAAGTGACCCAAGTGGCGGAAGCCAAGTTCCATGTATTACGACTGACACTATCTCTGAATCCTAAGTAAATTGAAGACTTCATTGGAATCTTCCAACCAAGGGAAAAATCGATAAGCAAGTCGATGACACAAAGGAATATATATATATATATACACTAAGATACACTAGTATACAAAGAGTTACACCCAATCTTGGGGATCAAGTGTGGTATATTTTCAAGTAGAGCCCATTTTTGGGCTCGGCCAACATATTCCCTTCATAATATTCCAATTCATAGGCTCATTTTTCTAAGACACATCGCACAATATAAGGACCATGCCAAATGGGGTTGAACTTTCCTGAACCTAGTGGTTTTTTGGCTTGATCATACAAGAGGACCAAATCACCCTTAGCGTATTTTCGAGGAAAGAAAAAATGATCATACTGGACCTTGAAACATCGTTTATTCCCTTCGATATTCGTAGAGGCATCTCAACGTTTCTCATCTAGGATCTCTAGGTGTATGAGGCGTTATTCGAGATCAAAAGTGTCAGGTGGGAGCTTAATTTCTAGTCTAATGGACGGGATTTCACATTTAATAGGAAGGATCGACTCCACACTGTGTACTAACTGAAAAGGAGAAAAAATGATGGATGTATTAACCGAGTTTTGGTATGCCCAAAGCGTCAGGTAAAGCATTAGATGTCAGTCATATTTGTTTTGGGTGACAGTTGTTTGCAAAATGGTATTAAGAGATTTGTTCACAGCCTCTACTTGTCCATTTTCCTGGGGATAGTAAGGGGAATAATGACCATGTTTAAACCCTATTTTTGATGCTAAATATTTCATCATTTTATTCTGAAAGTGACTTCCATGATTAGTGACAATCTCCCTTAGGATTCTGAACCGAGCTATAATTTGATTGAGCACGAAAAATGTTGCATTCTTAACATCGGATTTAATTGTCGGCATGGCCTCTACCCATTTAGTAAAGTACTCTACAACCACGATAATATGATGATTCCCCCCAGCCGAAGCTGGGTTGTAGTCCAAATAATCTACCCCCCACTTGGTGAAGGGACTGACGGTGATGACCAAGTGAAGAGGGGTTGGATGCGAGTGCATTTTTCAAGTGAACACCTGGCAAGGGTGATACTTTTTAACCGCTTGGACGCAATCTTTAAAAATAGACAACCAAATATAACAAGCTCGCAATATTTTTTGGGTTGTCGCAAGCCCAAATAGATGACCACCACAATCCCCACTATGATAGTCATTAAGAACTGACTCAACATCTCCATGAGTCAATAAACAACGCAAGATATTATCTATGCCTCGATGATACAAAGTGTCGTTGATGATAACATAGTTTTTAACTTGATATTGTATACTTCGTCGATCGTCTCTCGATAGATGCTGAGTGAAATTCAAGGTTTGAAAATATATCAAAATGTCTCCATACCAGGGTTCCTAAGACGAGATTAGGAAAATATGTTCATCTGTGAATGAATAGACATGAATGAAATCCTCATCTAGTCTAGGGAAGTTCGATATTAACTCAGAAAAAACTAGCGATTTCTTGGATTTTGTCGAAGCAAAATCGAGGTCAAACTCTTGAAAAATGACAATCCATTTATTGTACTTTCGCCCTATGATACACCTAGTAAGGAATATTGAAATGGGTTGACATCAACAACTATGGTAGTTTTGAAAGCAATATATAGTGTCGTAATCTTTGAACCACGTGTATGACAACCAAGGTTAGCTTCTTAACATGATATTACTTTTTTTCATGGATGACTAAGTTTCGACTAAGGTAGTAGATGATGTTCTCATGGATCGCATCATCCTCTTGAACTAAAACCATACCAATCGTCCCTTCAGACACAACAATATAAAGCAAGTAATCTTTAGTGTAGTCTTAAGGCTTCAACAGAGGCATCGATACCAAGGGTTTCTTAAGAGCGTCGAAGGATTCTTGGGCTTGCTCATCCCATATAAATGGAGTGTTCTTCTTCAAGAGATGCATGAAAACCCTAGTAATATTGGCATAGTTTACTATAAACTGACGTAAGAAATCGATGAATTTCAAAAGTTGATGAATTTTGCGTAGTGCTCCAAAGCATCCAACGGTGGATTTTTCCTCTTGTTGAGTTGTCCATGATCCTTCTTCCTTTTTGATCTATCATCCTTGATCTCATCATCCAATGGCTTGCTTTCTTTTACTTCGCTCCATCTTTTCTGCACTTTGCTCACTTCGACCCAGTAACAGTCACTGTGTCTTCCGTGCAGTTTGCATTATGCCTTTTCTTCCTCGATATTCACTTAATTCCATAACCAAGGGCCAACAGGCCCCCAAAACTCACTTGTGACTCATCCCGAGGCACTTCAGATCTGATTCTTCTATTTTACTTCGACTTCAAACTGTGTAGTGCATCCTTTTCTTTCTGCTCTATGCCTCCTCTCCTTCCCTGTGCAGACTGTATTTTCTGTGTCTGGTACCCAGTTTCAACTGCACCTGGTACCTAGACCCTTTTCCTTGTTCTTTTACTTAGATTTGTAGGGTAGTGTGTTGTCATAATACAAATTCAATCGGCTCCCAATCACTAATCCTTCCTTCCATTCCCCCTTCAAAGTCTTCAACTGCGTGGCTCCTCCTTCTGTAACATAGGTGACCTCATATGGCCTAAGCCAATGGGTTCTAAACTTCCCAGTATGTTTTATGAACTTACTATCATATACCAGTACTAGATCACCTTGCTTGAATTCCTTCTTCTTGATGTGCCTGTCATGATAGGCCTTTTCTCTTTCCTTTTTCACCTGTTGATGGAATCCTGCAATAAACATGTCTTCTTCGAGTTTGAGCAACTTCGCAAGCCTCTCTTGAACAACGCTAGCATTATCCATGTTTGTAAAGGAATCAATTCTTAAGATTGGTACCAAATATTCCATTCTGACAATAGCTTCAATACCATACACCAACTTAAAAGGGGTTTGCATTGTTAATTTTTTGCAAGTGGTTCTATAGGCCCAAAGTACTGTTGGTGCTCTTAAATCCTAGTCATCCTTGTTCACACTGCAAATATTCGTCAGTATTGTCTCCAAGATATTTTGAATGCTTCCACTGTCCCATTTAATTTTGGATGGTAAGGCGTGCTCTTCTAGTGATGGACTATAAATTCCTCAGTCAAGGCTTCAATTGTTTTATTTATGAAATGTGTGCCTTGATCACTCATAAGGATCTTTGGGCATCCAAACCTGGTTATGATGTCATCAAATATGAAGCATGTAGATGTACTTGCACTACAGTCCTTAACTGCTCTTTCTTCATCCCATATGGTCAAGTACTATGTTGTTGTAATTATGTACCTTTCTCCTGTGTGCTTGTCTGGTGGGTTTATAGGTCCCACAAAATCAATGGCACATTTCTCAAATTGTTGTAGGGTCAGTTGTGGTGCTAGTGGAATTTCATCTCTTCTGGATGGTTTCCCAACTCTTTGGCATACATCGCAGGCTCTGTAATAGTCTTTAGCATCTCTGTGTAAGGTAGGCCACAAAAGGCCATCTCTAAGAACCTTCTGCGTGGTTTCTTTCCCTATGTAGTGTCCTCCTGTGATGCCCTCATGAGCTTCTAAAAGGATCAATGATCGCTCTACCTCCATAACACACCTTCTCAATATCTCATCAGGTCCCATTTTTTATAGTTGTCCATCTATAAGTGAAAAGTCAGCAGTGTGCACTACTAGTTTTTTCTTCTGGGGAATTGTATATTTTCTAGGTGCCATTCTTGTTGAAAATAACTAGACTATCTCTGCGAAGTGGTCATCAATATTTCTAATGGCCAGTAACTGTGCATTCGACAGTGCATCCTCCAAACTGGTCATCTCTTCTCCATGTTCCAACCTCGACAAGTGGTCAAGACCTTTGTTCATTCTTCCTGGATTTACTATGATATCAAATTCATATTCCTAAAATAGAAGAAGCCATCTGCATATTCTCCCCCCCCAACACTGGCTTGTTGACTAGGTATTTCAATGTGGAGTGATCAGTAAACATTTTAAAGTGTCCTCCCAACAAGTAGTGGCGAAATTTCTGCAGTGCATACACCATGGCTAACCCCTCTCACTCGGTAGTGGTGTAATTGATCTCAACAGTTGATAGCTTCATACTGGAAAAGGCTAACAGATGGTCAATATCTCCTTCCCCAGGTTGTTCTAACACTGCTCCTAAGGCAATAGAAAATGCATCGACATGCACATGAAACTCCTTGCTCCAATCTGGGAAGGCCAGAATAGGTGCAATAACCATTTTCTATTTTAGTGTGTCGAAGCTTTGCTAGCACTCTTTTGTCCAACTAAACTGATTGTATTTCTTCAAAATCTTCTCCATGGGTGTTGTAATCTGGGCATATCCTTTAATGAAATTCATGTAATATCTTGTGTGTCCCAGCGCAGTGCGCAGCTGTTTGACTGAAGTAGGAGGGGGTAGATCAACTATAATGGAAATTTCATATGGATCATCCCTGGTTGCATACAATATGACCTAACAACACTCCAAATGGCGAGAAGAAGATGCATTTATTCAGATTCAAGGCAATTTTACACTTTCTACATTTGTCCAACATTAGCCTTAGACACTCAATATGATTTTTCACTAAACTAAAAACAGTCCAATCATCAAAATATGCTTCTAGGAATTAATGTAGAAACTCCTTGAATGCTTCGACCACCACCCTGGAAAAGATGGTTGGGGCATTAAGATGGCTGGGGAATTATTCAATCCAAATGGCATCATTGTATACTGATAGGATCCCCATTATGTTGCAAATGTGGTCTTATGGAAATCTTCCTTTTCAATCTGGATCTGATGGTATCCTGAAAATCCATCTGTAAAAGAATATACTTCTTGGCCTCCCACATTATCTAACACTTCGTCAGTGAATGGCATAGGGAAGGGTTAATGCAAACATGCATGGTTCAACTTCCTAATATCTACATATATCTTGATCTCTCATGTCTTCTTGTCCTGTACCACCATAGGGATAATCCATTTTGATTCTTCAACAGGTTCTATAATCCCAGCTTTCAGCATTCTGTTGAGCTCAATCTTCACTTTCTCCTTATATTTAGGGTTCAATCTGTAAGGTCTTTGTTTGACTGGTCTTGCATCTAGTTTAAAATGGATCCTCATCTCTCTCATACGCCCTTTAATGCCCTTCATATCAATGAACTTGGTATTCATGCAGTAATTCTGTAATCCTGTCAATAGTGGCAACATCCCAACAATTCTGTAATCCTGTCAATAGTGGAAACATCCCAATAATCTCCAAAATTTGCAAGATTCGGTGTCTGTTCTATTCCAATATTGACTTTCTTAATCTTGATTGGTTGTCCAATGAATGGTAACTCAACTCTTGGTCCTTCAAAATCTCTTTGGCCTTCTATTTTTGCGATGTTCACCTTCCTAGGATCACCGTCTTCATCAGCATTGATGTTGTAACAACCTTGCAATTTCTGGAGAGGTGCAATCCATTCATCCTCTTCTTGATCCAAAGGGAGGTTAGATGCCTCCTCGAATACTCTTTGTCTTACAATATTCAATGATTGATCTACTGAAGGATATTGACTTTCAAATAAGAAGGTGGATACAAAATTTTGAGTCATACCTTCCCAATCTGTAGTGATGAGGCGCAACTCTGCTTGAAGGTACCAGTTGATAGGTGTCGTGTCTAGTGTGTTAATGAATTTTTTCACCCACTGCTCTTGAGGAATTTTTCTCCAGGATTCTTCGCAACTTCGCACATGGTCCTTTGGGCAGCTTCAACCTATTTACCAAACTTCGAATCCTTCTACTTGTGCTGAGAACCGCGTTGTCATCAAGGTATGACATTGTACCCATTCTGTAATGTTGTTTTTGTGTGTCCCCCACCATCTTTTTGGTGTGTATTTCAGGGCCTCATCCATTGCCAACAATCTTTGTTTCATTGGTACACTTTCTTCAAAGTCCGAAAAGAAGGTTTCTAAAGGATTTAGACCATCAAAGGTGGGTAAGTTACTTATTCTTGTGTTGATCCAGTGAACTTCTCTGGTTAATATAGCACATCTTCTTATAGACACTTCATACATTTTATTCTGCCAGTTCTCCAGTGCTTCTTTAGAGTCTGGTGAACATGTGTTGTCACTTCACTAGCTTAGGTTTCCATCGGTTGTAGGATTAATGTAATCCTATTGTCTGGTTGTTCATTTGTATATGTTTTCCAGTTCATGTGCGTGGTCTTATTCTCTGATGGACTTTGTGTATCGTTGGCCGTCATTTGGATGTAAAGGCACAATGACCCTAAGGCCATCTCTTTCAAATGTCATACGTCTTTTCTTTAAATCAACCACAGTGGAATTATTGAAATCCCAATCAATTCCTAATAGCGCAGGGTATGGAACACTATCATCAACTATCTCAATTACCTCAAAATATGCAAACGTTCTTACTCCATCAATGTCCACAAGGACATGCTCCAATCATCCAAAGGGGTTGATATCTTACTAATTATCCATCTTAATCCTAATAGGGGAATAGATCAATTTATGTTTTCCCATCATTGCCCAAGTTTTCTTCGTCATGTCAATGACCTCTGACCCTAAGTCGAGGACCACATAGTCTATATCATATTCTCCTATTTGAGCATTCAAGTGTAATTCATTATTTGTCCTTCTCTTTTTAGTGATTTGGTGTACTTCCCTATTCAGTATGGGGTCTATCTTTCCTATCTCATACTGTCTGATTAATTTTTTTAGTTCTTGTACAATGCTCTCATCCTGAATCAACTTAATACAAGTATATAAAAATTTCATGAGCTTGCTTACCACTTTTCCTTCTTTTGGCGAAGAAGATTGATCAAATGCCAGAGGAATTACATACTCTCTTACTTCTATCCATGTCTTTGATGAAGCTCCTCAGTCTGCTTTGAACTCTTTTCTTTCCTCCTCAAATATATGTCTTTCTTTCTTTGCATCAAAATTTTGGGTCTTCTTTGTAGCTTTCCTGATTCCTGATTCTTTTGTAGCCTTTCCTTGGGTCAGTCTGTCTTCTCCTGTAACAGTGCCTCCTCTAGTGATAACAACAACTCTGGGGTCTTCTATGCGAGGTTCGACATATATCAGTTGCACTTGCAGGTTTTGTTGATGTCCTCATCTCTCCTGAAGATTAGCCAGCAATGCTGGAAATTCCTCGATGACATGCTCGAAGGAGTTGCAATAGTTGCAAGTGGTACAAGGGTTCTGAAAATCCCTTTCTAGGTTTCCTCAATGTGCACAGTTATAGAATATTATTTTTCCTTAGCCTCGACCCATACCTCCTCCTCCTCCTCCTCTAAATCCATCATGAGGATTGAAGTTTTCTCTCCCAGGGGAGTTACATTGCATGGTGTTTCCTTCTTGTTGTACTTCACCTTGAATTTTGTATATGTCTCTTTACCTTTCATGCATGAGATCATAATCCCTACAATCCCTATCATCATATCCCACAGAGTTATAGAATGTGCAATACAAATTTGTGGGTGTCTGAACATATTTTTGCATGTAATAGCACTCACCGGGGCGATGTCTATTTTGGCATACCTCGCACTAGGGTAAGGTGACTTGATTCAAAGGGATCAGATCTCCAGAGGCAAAGTATTCATGAAATAGGGGATAGTTCTCCTTATCATGGCCTTCTGATCTGCATATGACACACCATATGTCTTCTCTTTTATCTTTTCCCTTGTCTTTTTGTATATCTTCAACCTGTAAAGACAAACTAGTTAGCTGACTCAAGATATGACTCATACCTGAGATGGATTCTCCCATAGGGCATGATTCTAACTTCATGGAGATATCCAGTGCCTTATCCTATGAATAAATCTTTTGTTTCATCAGAGGAACTCTGATGCGTGGCAAAAGGCAAACAATGAACCACTCTTTTTTCTACTCATTTGGGATCTGAAAAGTCAATTGGCCTGTTAAGGTCTTAAATCTCTGATCGAATTCCCAAATGGGCTTGGCTACCTTCTGCTTGATCTCTTTTAGCTCTGTAATACATTTTGATTCTGATTTGGGTTTCTTGAATTCTGCAATCAACGCATTCTTGATCCGATTCAACGACTTAGGCTATGCAAGTCCTTGGACAAGCTTCTTGTACCAACTCAGTGCGCGATCCCTTAGGGTAGTACTAAATTGAGTTCTTTTAACAACTTCATCGGTGACATTCTTAATATTCCATATGACTTCACGTAGGAACCAATGTTGATCAGGGTCTTCAGACCCATCTCCCCTAAAGATAGGGAGCCTCGTCTCAACTGCCATAGATCTTCCTAGGTTTCCTAGGTTTCCTGTCTGAGTATATGTTGAATTGCTAGTAATAGTAATCTGAGAACTCTGGTGACTCTGACTATTCATATTGTTTAGTGTTTTTGAGACAACAAAGGGATTAATAGTACTTACTTCAACAGTCTACTCAGTTCCTGAAGTTTTTGGCTCATCCCAATGAGGTTCTTCATATTTTCTTTCCTCTTCCCTAGCGGGTTATGAATGCTCTTCGTTTGTCAGATATGCCTCTTCTCCACTATAGAAACCCTCATCCACGTAGTTCTTCTTGAATAAGTTCACAATATGAACTTCTCTGAACGCTTTCCCACTGCGCGTATGTCTAGCTTCTGTGTCGATGTCGCTGTTCGGATTCTTGAACATTAGATTTTTCAATTCCAACCAATCTATTGTATCTTCAAGATGTTCTTCTCATGCAATAGCATATTGATTCTCAGCTTCAGAAAATGTAAATATTTTCCTTTGGGTCCCTTGAATAAATATCTCTCATCTTGGATATATGACTCTACTCTGTCAACAATAAACTCAGTGATTTACTCTCCAATGGTGCTATCAAACCAGTGATCTACTGCTCTTGAAACGGTGTTATCAACTCTCTTGAACTTCTTGATCAACACCATCATCCAAACCATAGGAGGTCTAGATCTGATCTTAAACTGGGTATCTACTAACCTAGCTAACCACTCATATAGCTCCTGATGGATTCCTCCAAAGAAAATTGTGTGTATATCAGTAAATATATATCTCTCCAACCAATCCTCTGTACTAATATTAGGTTTCTTGTTCTGGGCTTCAACAAAGACCTTTTCTTGATCTTCTATCCACTTCTGAATATTTGTCTTTTATGGGAACCACCTTGACATTCCCTCAAGAAGATTCATGTCCTGACAATGGAACCATTTTTTGAGATAGGGGCAGACCCAGGGTTCAGCTCCAAGAGCGCACCAACAAGCCCTAACTACTGGCCCTTTTAGCTACACCTGCAAAGAATATGTAGTCTCGCCCAAAGTATCTATGAGGGGGTTGCAGGAAAGAGATGTATACAACCAAGGGAACTATCAAGTGGATCCAACATTAGAACAATACACCATGCCTATATCACTTATCATCTTAGATCTATTCCACACATCTATCAAATCTACCACAACAATGAAATAACAATATATCAAGGAAGAAGAACATAGCATCAATCCCACACACAAGACAAGATATACGTGGTTCACCCTCTCTCTAGGGCTACGTCCACAGAACTATTCTTTATAATGTATTAAGATGAAGCATACAATTATGGTCTGCACTCTTAGCTAGCAGATCTTCTTTCTTATCCTCTCTCTCTCTCCTCTTCCTGTGCACCCAACTGCAGGGTTGATATTCACACCCAATTGAAGATCTTACAATACAAAAGGCTCTCATACTCAACACTTCTCTCTCACCCAATGTTACTCACCCGATCACACAATAATAATCACAACACCAACAATAGTAATAAAAATGACAACAACCCATCCTAGGTCCTCTTGACCTCTATTTATACATTACAATCACTCACTGACATCCTTAGGCCGAATCCTAGGTGTCAAAACCCTAGATACCAAAACTCTAGGTGTCTAAAACCCTAGGTAAACTTGACCCGCGTTTCCAAGGCTTCACCAACCTATCTTTCCTTCCTTCTCATGCGATGATCCAAAGCATACAATGATGGATTTTTCCTCTTATTGAGTTGTCCATGATCCTTCTTCCTTGTTGATCTGTCATCCTTAATCTCCTCATCCAACAGATTGCTTCCTTTTACTTCGCTCCATATTTTTTTCTCTTTGCTCACTTCGACCCAGTAACAGTCACTATGTCTTCCGCATAGTTCGCAATCTTCCTTTTATTCCTCGATCCTTGCTTACTTCCATAACCAAGGGCCAACACCACTCTCTTGCGAGAGTGAGAAGTGAGATCATTGAGGTAAGCTTCAACTATATGTTTGAGAACATGAAAAGTGAAGGTCATGACTCATTGGAAGGTTGCTTTGGTGTTTTTAAGGCCGAAAGGAATTTTTCGATATGCGAAATTACCCCAAGGACAAATAAATTACATCTTATTTTGATCCTCGGGTTTGATCTGAATTTGATTGTATCCTGAAAATACATCCATAAAATAAAAAACCTCTCTTCCCGCACACTCATAGAGAATATGATCAATGAAAGTTGTCAGGAAGTTGTCTTTAGGACAGGACTTATTCAGGTCTCTAAAATCCATACACACATTGATGGTTCCTTGTTTCTTATTCATGGGAACAGTATTGGATACCCATTCAGTCAAGGGAATTGGGTAGATAAAACCAGCATTAAGAAGTTTATCCACCTTTTCCTTAATAGCAGGGGCCTTTCTAGGATTAACATCTCTAAGTCGTTGTCGAAAAAGTTTATCATCCTTGTAGGTTTTGATCTCATGTTTGACAATACAAGGGTCAATTACTAGCATCCCTTCATATGACCAAGTGAATACATCATGAAATTATTTTAAGAGATCAATGTAGATCTTAATTTCTTCAAGTTAACAATCTACACTGATATATACATTTTCAATTTTACTAGGAATGAGAGAGATGTCGATCATGACGGTAGGATAAATACTCTCCATGTTTCCACGTGTATATAGTGGAACCATGGTGTGACTGACTATCTCACTCAAGTTAGATAAAAAATCGTCTTGTTAGATCCTAACAAGCTCTGGAAGGAAGTAAGAGCGATGATGCATATCATCCCATGGCCTATCAAGACCATTAATGGCCTCTAAGATCACTTCATCCAAAGGTAAAGTATCATCGAGGCATTCATGTGAGAAAGATTATGAAGTGGCCCATACAGACTTGAGAATAGGATCCTCCACGTCCATCTGAGAGGAGACAAGATCTGGGTCAGCAGAAGAGTCAAGAACAACCTGATATGCTATCTATATCGTTGACAGTGGAATTTCCATTCCAATATGAGACTAACCTTCATAAGACATGGTTGGGGAAGGTAGGGTCCAAGGATCATTGAAATACAAAGTGCAGAAAGGAACAAACCTCATTGACGAAGAAAACCTACTATACATAGCATATATATGATGGATTAATGCCACAGAATCAAAGGTAACCATAAGGGAGGAATACATTCTAACACCAATATCCTCAGTTGATAGCTGAGAATTATCGATCATGGGGATCAAACATCCAAAAGATGCATTGGGACTAGCATGCACAAAGGATAATAGATCAATCGTCATGATTTTCCCTTTGTGAGGAAAACATGAAGTAGGAAAAATGGACGATATGACTACAGTGATAGCATAAGTCCAGTTATTCCCTAGAAATAAGTTATAGTCAATGGGTGCATCAACCACCTCGACATCCATCTCCACTGTATTTCCACCTAACTAAACTGAAAAGGTAGGAAGAATATCGTGAGGACGGAAATAATGACCATCAAATGTGGTCAACATAGTCGTATATTGAGAGAGGGTTGGAGAACCAATGGCTTTCCAACAGGTTAGGGACATCACGCATGTTGTAGCACCTTCATCAATAACAATACGCTTGATGGTATACTTTGAGTAATCCACATGGATTTGAAAGGCCACATGATAAGGAAAGAGAGGCTTCACATCTGTGACATAAAACTTGATAACCTTAGAGCCACACTTGTCTAGAGATCCTAACACAGATAAAAAGGAATTCCTCTATGAAGGAAACATCTGGAGTACCTCCAAAGCCAACATCGCACAAGGGGTTTGACCCAGATCCTCGAAAATAGAGTATTTTTGGGAAAATCTAGCATTAGGGTCGTGAGTAGAGTGTTTTAGTAATCCTTTTGGAATATGAGGCGAAGGCTCTAGAGTTTAGATCTACAAAGGAGTTTCCAGAGGAGGGGGACACTCTAGACCTGGGAAATCCTATGAAGAACTGTAATCGCAAGACCAAGTGGCTACATTAATCTAAGACTTAACCATATTTATGCATAGATGGTCGCCTTCATGCGCTGAGGGGTTTTGATTCCCACTCGTCGCATTTTCGACATTAAAGGATCTCGAGGCCTTGTGTTGATTATGTGGAAAATGATTAGTTAGCACAATAAGAAGTTGAGATAAGAGCCTCGAAACTTCCTCAATTTTGGGGTACAAGTTGGTAAGGTGATCATCAGTACAAAGCTTGCAAGGAAACTTCACCTTCCACTTGTCCTCCTATAGACTAGCTTAGAGACAACTCTTTGAACTGGTTCGTCACCAAGTCTATATATTTAACATTTGCAGAGCCTATAATGCCATCATCATGAGGCCCGAGATTCTGTCTAGGGTCGTATTTTAACCTTGGTGTGTCAGGAAGAATTTTATATAACAACCCATACTGAGCATATATGAGATCTAACTGTTGGGTTTTGAATATCACTTCCTCTTGAGATGTAACTTCGGATGTAGAAAAATCCTTTGAAATATAAGGTAGTAAAGACTTAAGAAACCATTCCAATGGGAAATTAGGAGGAATGTAGGCTTTGATCAACCTCTTCCGTCGATTCCACTCTTGGATGTGATCCGAGATATGGGTGGATTTTTCCTAGTGGAGGGATGAAAGAAGTTATATGCCAGCATCATAATGAACTGGCAACTGGAAGTGGTTGAGAAATAATAAAAACATATGGTTAAAATTACCGTATGTCCCCCCTAGAAACTCGATGTACCATTTCATAGCAAACCCCATGAGGGTGCATTGAAACAGTCTCAAATGAATAGAATTATCATTAAGAGAATTGGAAGAGCACCAAAGATGAAAAGTAGTGATGTGATCACCAGGATCCTCACCAGTCTTGCCTCTGAATTTTGGAATATCCAAAGGAATCTTTGTGGGGACGGGGGACCATGATGGATCATGATGCACCAGGTCATTCATTAATCTTAACAAGTCTATAAAATTAAGAGTGGCTAGAAAAGGGATCCATGGTTTCGGCATCTGAGCCCATGCTCCTAGGAAAGATTTTTGTTGGGGAATTGAAACCCATCCAAGGTTCTAGTATGCACCATGGCCCTATCCGAGATTGTAAAACCCCCCTCCAAACTTATTCATAAGGGGTTGGTTGGCCACCATTCCAATAGGAATGTTATAATGAGGGTTATAAATATTACCCCCAGCCGGAGTAGCTCTAGGTTGGGGGTTTCCCAAAGTATGAAACTGACCTCCCCGGGTGGAAATCTGGCGGATAGAGGTGGAATCGTCATGCCAAACATGTTGGTCGGAATCAATGTGGAGGAGGTAGGTGTAAATGAGGGAACATAGGAAGCAACTTGTCTTCCCGATTGATTACTCAATCCAAGAGCATTAAGACTAGGATTATACCCAGGGTGAAAAGGAGTTTGGCTTCCAACTGTAGGAGTCATTTGGGGAATATGATCCCCACCAAACCAAAGTGGAATATGTGGAGCATCCATTCCCCCAAGTCCAATACTAAGATTTGTATTAGTTGCTGGAATGGAGGATGAAAATTGTGTTGTGAGATTTGACATACCATAATGGAAAGGGCTCAAGGTCGAAAGAATGGACTGAGTATTGTACCTAGGTGTACCAAAAATAGATCCAAAAGGGTTTGTCACTATCGGTTGAGTAGCAACCATAGGTTGGATAGGAGTGATGACAAAAACCTATGATGCTACAACCACAGTGGTTGAAGATTTCGAAGGAGTTTCATTAACTACCGTATGTATGGGAGTCAAAGGACTCCCAGTAACTTTTTGACCTGACTCAATACTCATACTTGTATGATAACAAGTTTGGTAAGTGGAGGTGTGTGTACCACATTTGACAACTTTGTGCCTTTTAGAAGGAAAAGGCTCAAGATGTGGTGGTAACTTCAACAAACAGTGAGACCTATGAGGAAGTGGGTTTGGCTCCATGATGACTCAAGACTCGATATATAAGAAACAAATACTAAGGCCAAGTAACAATCAAAGAGCACACCAAAACAAAAAAAAGGCCAAATGCACACAAATAGTATAAAATGGCTGAAAAGGGGCCTCCCTCACTAGAGTAGGTATGTCTCGCTCAAGAGGGGCCTGAGACTCCCTTCAAAAGATCGGATTTATCATAATCATTTATAAGGGACCTTATGGGATTAACAATGCAGTCGGTCAGATCCCCCTGGAGAGGTAATCCTCCATAAAGGTTGTGTGTTTTTCGACCCTTATCTAACTCAGGGTACCTACAGAATAACCCCTGCAAGTAACCTATGTGGCTACCTATGTCAAGCAACTAAAGACACCATGATATAACCAATGCATAGGGGAATAGTTGTAAGTCAGGTCCACCATATGGGAATGGTAAAAAAGCTTGAAATATTGAAAGCACCACCTCTCAAAGAGGTAAAGGTACTAGAAAGACCCCCACATATGAATAGATCCTCAAAAATATCTCTGACGCTAAGAAGGTATTAGAGGGTATCTCTGCAACCAACTTTGCATGACCTCATGCTTAAATCAGGTGTGAGGGAAGCCTCCTGACGTCACTAATTATACAATGGATTTCACCACTCCCTTAGTCAAACACATATGTTGACTTTAATAGCCTTGGATAATTTTACTCACAAAATCCTATTCCAAGGCTCTATATCTTAAGCTAGTTTGTGTACCTTGAAAAATAAAATCATTTCTAATCAATTTTAAATTTATCAGCATTACTTTGAATGGATTTGTTTACTCAAAATATGTGGTCGTGAAACTAATGATGTTATGACTCAGAAAATTAAAGAAATGAATATGAACATAAATCTAAGTGCTAAACTTCAACTCTCAAAAAATGATAATCTTTTCACAATGCAACTTTCAATTCAATTCTGCAATTTCAATAAGATGCAATCTTTCCATGTATATCAAGATCAATATTAAACAACCCAAAGATCAAATGCAAAAATGAAAAATGTATATGTATATTGTTGTATTTTCAATATAAATAATGAAAATGAAAGGACTAAATAATATCTTGATATATAGACCCTACTGTAAGAAAAAAGAGACAAACCAACCAGGATACCAAGAAGAAAATATGCAACCCAATATGCAAGGACAACCAATGAAAAATAAGACGAGAAAGAAGAACCGTTTAAAAATTCAACCAAAGAAAGGTTTCCTATCACTCTACAAGCACTCAACAGTTATGACAAAGACCGAAGAAGACTCAACAACTATCAAAACTCACCCAACAAACACCAAACTCAACAATCAAGAAAACAATATTGATGTACATGATTGTTTAAGACAAAATTGTGTATGTACATTCCCTATAGAATGACACCTCACGTATGTAGACATATGTCAAGGGAAAAACCGCATATATCTACCAAAACACTGTCTGGTTAAGGATAAGGCCAAGAAACTTAGATTCAAAATGAAAATAGGTTTTCAAGCAATCAGAGGACAAGGAAACTCAATCTAATCGAGACAAATAAAAGGAGAAAATCACTCCAAACCCCAAAATAGAATACGTAATACCCAGTGTGTTCACCAATTTTGTTACCAGGAAAATCAGTCCATGTCATGGGGTAAACCATAAAAGACAAAATGACTGCAGAAATCGACTCCAATCCCAAGTATGCTATATAAATGTAAATGCTAACGAGACAAGATAAAAATCTTACCTCATCTGAACGTTTGATGAATACCACCATTGAGCACGCAACTCAAAGCTCTATACCTGGAACTTGTCCTCAACAACCAATATACACAAGCATATGGTGATAATATATAAATTTAGCACATACAATAGAATAATCCATTAACATTCATAACAAATACGCCCATGGAATAATAATTCAAATATTTTCAAGACATCAATTGGATGAGAAAAGAGTATTTCTATTAAAATATGATCAATAGAAGTGTATGAGTGATAAAATTTCATGTCAACACCTCTCGGAACCGAGAAACTAAGTCCCTTCCAACTGGGCCTCCACCACTTCAGTCCTCCACCAAGGGAAATCTCATATAATAGAGACAATGAGGTTCTCCATCAAATAGGGAAGAGCTTGGGGGCTGAAAAATGTGTTCAAACTTTAAAGGAAAAAGGGATGCAGACTCAATATGAAGTGAATAATTTCTCTAGAGTAACTTTGCTCTCAAAAGTTGAATTCTTCTCTTCTTCCACAGCTTGGATATGGCCCATTTTATAGCCTTCAAATGGAATTGAAGGGATGAGTTGAAACATTTCTAGTATATGGATGGTCAAGGTCATGAATCTTGTGATGTGACATGGAAACCCGACACAATTTTTAATTTTGGGCACAAATCCCAATGTACACGGGTTGTAATGGTGCAACCTACGTATATGCATGTTGTATAACTGATAGGGTGCGTATATGTGGAAATATATGATTTTGAGCTCTAGGAAGTGCAAAAGGGGACTTCAAGTATGCATAGGGAAATGGAAAAGGCCTTCTGAGCAAGTTACACGGGGTGAGGAAAATATTGCTATAATAGGTGAAAGGCACTCGGTTGCACTTCATCATTGATAGAGGTAGCCAAAAGAACCTCATATTAGCAAAGGTAGTAAAGAGGCTAGCCCTGTCAACAATGTCACACGTGCATCCCTACTCTATCGGATGGCTCCATCAAGGAAGCAATCTTCACGTGAGCCAACAATGTCGCATGTCATAGGACATCAAGCCATTCAAAGATGAGGTATTGTGTGATGTTTCTCCCCTTGAAGTTTGTGATGTTATTTTGGGCCAACCTTATTTATGGAAACACCATGTTGTATATGAGTCTAGGCCTCATAGTGTTATTATTACTTTGAATAATAAATTGTACAAGATACCCAAGGTAGTCCCACCAAGTCATATTTCCTTGATCTCTGCCAACCAATGCAGGAAGCTCATTTCTCAGAACGGGAAGTTTTTCTTGTTCATGATTCACTCTGAGAGTGAGCGAAAAGTTGCAGCCATGTCCATGACCTCTATGGTCGATCTCTCCATGAATCAAAAGCAAGTTGATAAGGTCATGGAAGAATACAAAGACATATTTTCATCACCTACTAGGGTAACTCTGCATTGTCAGGTCAAGCATCCCATCAATCTCACCCTCGGTGCACCGCAACCCAATGGGCTAGTCTATTGTCGCTCTTTGTTAGAAAATGAAGATATCAAGCATCAAATCCAAGAAATTCTCTACAAGGGGCACATCCGACCCATATCATAACCTTGTGGAAGCCCAATCATGTTGGTGTAGAATAAAGAGGGGACTTAGCTACTCTGCATTGATTATCACGCCTTAAATAAAATCACAGTCAGGAACCTGTACCTGAATCCCCGAATCAACTATCTCATAGACGAGCTCAAGGGGGGGGAATAATTCAATAAGATTGATCTAAAGTTTGGCTACCATTAGGTCCCAATAGAATATAAAAATGTAGGGAAATATGACTTTAAGTGAAAAGAAGGTATTTTTGAATGGTTGGTCATGCCCTTTGGTTTGAAAAATGCCCCAAAAACTTTCATGGGGATGATGGAATATATCTTGCATCCTTTCACTAATTATTTTGTGGTGGTGTATCTGGATGACATCCTCATCTACAAAAAGACTTGGGCAGAACACTTGCAGCATATTCAGTAGGTTTTTCACACTCTACGACAACACAAGATATATTCCAACTTGAAAAAATGCTCCTTCGGCATGGATAGGGTCCAGTCTAGGATACATTTTTTATGCGCATGGTGTGTATGTTGATCCAGACAAGATCCAATTCATCCATGAATAGACAACCCCAACCATTCTCACTGAGATTCGAAGCTTCTTAGGCCTTGCCAATTTCTATCGCAAGTTCATGTTGTGATTCTCCCATATCGAATGGGGCCTCAACCAAATAACTAGGAGTGGTGGAAAGGAAATATTTGTGTGGGACTTGTCCCAACAGAAAGAATTCGATGATCTGAAGCATTTCTTGTTCTCAGCCCCATTTCTTTCATTACATGGCCTGCAACAACCCTTTGATATCGAGACAGAGCTTCAGACTATGTTGTGGGCGTAGTAATCACTCTATGAGACAGATCCTTAGTTCACCAACACCTACCATATCTTGGGTGAAAACATAGTTGTCACTAATTTCCATCTTTAGGATGGGATATTGTTCCATCTGGGCCATCTATGCATTCCCTCAAGCAAGTCAGTGAAGCCGATTTGTGAGGCCCACTACAGTCAGGCGACATGACACTTTGATGTGGAAAATATAGTGGCAGTGCTACAACAACATTTCTACTGGCCGAAACTACAACAAGATGTCAGTAAGTATATATGGTCCTACACTGCTTGCACTATTTCCAAACCGTCCACTAAGAAACAAGGCCTGCACACTCCTTTACCTACTCCCGATAGGCCCTAGGAATCCATCTCAATGGACTAGATCTCAAGTCTTCCATCCACCAAGAGGGGAAATGACTATGTTTTGTGGTTGTTGATCACTTTTCCAAGATGGTGATTCTAGTTTCCTGCAAGAGGAGCATCACAATGAAGGCCACTGCCAAGCTCTTCTTTGAACTAGTGTGGGTACACTTTGGGATCCCACAAACCATTATCTCATATCGAGACAGTTGGTTCCTCTACACATTCTGGTCGAGCCTCTGTTCATTCTTGGACACCAACCTCAACAAGTCCACTTCCTTCCACCCCCATATGAATGGCCAAGCCAAGGTCATCTACCAGATGATCATTCACATCTTGCACATGTACAATTCCAAGCACCCCTACACCTGGGATGAGATTCTTCCCTATGTTCGACACAACTAAAACAAAGCCATACATAGCTCAACCATCCACAACCCATTTTAGGTGGGGTTTGGATTTCAACCATTGGATCCCATGGATGTTAAACTACCCCTTGTGGCTACCCAGGTAGACTCATCACATTCTCCAACTGGAGCTGACAAAGCCACCGAGCTCATTGAGCGGATGCAACACATCCACCAACAATTTTAGGATATTTTACAGAAGTCTAATTCCAAGTACAAGAAATTCCATGATCAACACCAGGTTCCACACTAGTTTTAGGTGGGAGACAAAGTTTGGTTGCACTTTCCAACAAGCAACACATCCACGTCAAGCGAAGGCGCCGTCCCCTTCAAGGTACAGATCAATTTTGATATTCCTATATTTGAAGGTAAAATAGGTGTGGATGTCGTAGATAAATGGTTAAACCTTCTATAAGGGTATTTTTATGTCCGTAAATTTTTTGATAGAGAAAATATTACATTTTTTCTCCTCAAGGTCGTCCCCCATGTCAAATATTGATGGGAGAATTTATGTGAGAAAAATGAAATAGAGGGATCCACATTATTTGCAGTTGCACCCACTTGCGGTTCCTTCAGTGATGTTATTAAGGAACAATAATACAATGGTGTAAGTGTTACACATCAAAATTACTCACTTTGATAGTGTCGCAAGTGTCGTCATTACAAAGGTCGCAAGTGTTGCATTTTGCTCACAAGGTCGCAAGTGCCGCATGTTGCTCACAAGTGTCGTAAAGTGTCAGGGAAGCATACTTCCATGATGCCTATGTCATGCCTATAATGACATGAGAAAGACACTTGAAACACCTCAAATATCTGATTTGGAAGAGGAGAAATGAGTCAGCAGGCTTGCAAACCTTTTTCCATCTGAAAGCACCTCAAACACTGAGTTTTTGGAGGGGAGCGCTCCCCCTTACACTATCTCGGAGCACCGGCGCTCCCCCTTACACTATCAGGGAGCGTTATAAAGCTCCCCTGGCCCTTTTGAGGGAGCATTATAGATTTTGAGAGCACTGGCGCCCCCCTAAAGCCTACCAGGGAGTGCTACAACGCTCTGATGGCCCTTTTGAGGGAGCGCTACCTATTCTGGGCAGTTGTTAAGCTGTTGAGATGAATGGGGGAAGCATCTTTTCATTCTTGGAAGGCAGTTGGATTCGAATCCCTAGTCCAACCATGATCTTAGGGCAGATCCTCAACTGAAGGAGGCAAATCCTCAACTTCCCCAAGGATATCTCAAGTGGTTAAAGCCTCTCCAAGGCTATATAAGAAAGATTTATAATGGTGAAAGGGGACTAGAAAAAGGAGAATCACACCAAACTTATGATCTCATAAGTGGTACTGGAGATGATTAGGGGAAGAACTGAAGATATGAGACTTATGATCTTGGAGGAAACTGACAGTCAGCCAAAGGAGAGTGATCAGTGAAGCTGCTGTCATCCAGTTTGTGGATCGTTCATGAAAGGGTTAGACGAAGAGGACTTGACGAAGCTGTCACATTCGCATCTACGATTGTAAGCACTGTTGTCGTTATTCTCATCAATATGACACGCTTGGCATGTTTCTTTCCAGTTTTTGTCTAATGTTGCACGAACTTATCATTAACTGATAGATCTATTTTCAAGCTAATATCAATAGAGTAGGAAGTGGTCATATCTTGTTTGTCCACAGGATCCAGCGAGAAGCAAAGGATCAAAGCGCAACTAGGAGCGTGCAGGGACAAACGTCGATAAAGAGGTAATTTTGTCATCCTTCCTTCTCATGTGTTAGTTTAGATAGATTTGAAAGGAATTCAGTGACCATGTTAAGCATTTTCTATCTAGAGTTAGGGTCAAGCTCTTAGAGGCGATCTACCTGTCCGCAGGGAGATTTTCCTACAATAGAAACTGGCGACTCCACTAGGGAGATAGTCTCAAATCGAAACTTCTTGTTTTGATTTTCTCCTCATTGACCTTGTTCTATCCCTTGATTGTTTCAGACCTGGTTCACTCCTCTTTTGATTGGTTTCATGAGATGATTGGCTCCTTGTCCCATCATACTCAGCATAGTTGTCGAGTTTGAATCTCATTTTTTTTATTTTCTTGACATTTTTGGGAGTTTTAGACCCTGGCGCCCCTGTCCTTGTGTTAACAGAGCGCCAGCGCTTCCCCATAACCTTTAACAGAGTGCTATAATGCTCCTTGCCTTTGGCAAGAAAGCGCCAACCTCTTTTAGGCCAAAAACCCTCTAGAAATTGCTTTTTCTAGGTTTTGTCTCTGTGTCTCTTCTATTGAGTAGCCTTGTGAGTCAATGTTTCTTCCCTTTCAGCCTTGACATATGTCTTTTGCTTGAAGAATAAACATCTTACTACTTGGATCTTGTAGCCTTCTTCACTATTGTTGTTGAGTTTTTCTGTTGATTAGAGTCCAAGACTCATGCATTGTCTTTCTCTCTGTTTAACTGAGTAAAAACCTTGGTGAAGGTCATCAAAGGCCTACAGACCTCTTCGTCTTGATTTTAGTTAAGATCATTGTTCTTCAACCTTTTATTTTTGGGTGTGAAGTTTGGTTTCTCTTTGATTGTTTCTTTTCTTTCGCTTTTCGTTTTGATTGCAACAAAAGGGTGTATTGTTTGTATGACTTTTGCTTGTGCTAGTTTGATTTTCATTCATACAAAAAGATAATTAGCAAGATGAGCATCGTGTTGAATTAATCATTATTCATATACAAACAACAAAAAGCATCTGCATGATTGGTTGTGCATATTAGAAGGCATCTCAAAAGTTTTAGCAATGCATTAGGATTTGATCGAGAAAAAGAATTGTTTGAGGACATTCCTTAATAGTGCTTGTTAGTGAAAAGAACTCTCTCTCCCTTAGATAGATGTTCATCGAAAGGAAATTATTTCTTATCATATTTGATGCACTCTTTGGGTCTGAGTCATAATTCCATTTGTTTCACTTCCATGCACCCCTTTGCGTAAATAACAACCATAAAATCAACGCTAATTAAAAGTTATCTAGAACTTTTTCTTTTCTAGGATCCTCCACCAACAGTAGACTAGGCTTAGTACTTTGGATTAGGGTTGTGAGCATAACTCTCCAAAGTTTCCAAAACAAACACTAGCATCCTGAGTTAGGGAGAGTCAAATCCAGTCATCGTATAAGTCTGCCTAAGATCCCCCTCTCACACAGGGGTTACGCATGAGGTCGCATTCGGGTAAGCTACGGGGACTAACCCTCCGTGGTTTAACTGATTGTGGTGGTCAGATCGTATTATGGGGATCACTTTGAGGTAAATCCACAATTACTGCGTGGAAGCATTTTAGTTGATTTCGAGCTTGATACCCTGCCCGTACGTTCGGATCGGACTGTCTATTGTTCTCGCCCAGGGGCTGACTGCGAATTGGTAACCTTAGTGGCCATAATCTTTAGGGTCTTACACAAGGTGAAGGTGACGGGAAGTCTCACTGTACCTAGAACAAACATTGGTCAAACTCACTCGGGCTCCTTGGAGGGTAAATCCACAATTACTACATGGAAGCTTGCACCAAGGCGTAAGTCCGTTAAGCAGGTCGCCATTGTAACTGTTCCACCCTATCCCCGCCCCTTCTGGACTTGATCACGCGACGTTGGATTTCATCACCAACTAGTACGGTCATC
>SNQJ01S0012467.1:89391-111811 GCA_010110895.2 Picea sitchensis
ACCCGACGCAAGTCACGATACCCACTGCATAGTTTTGGTCCATGTCATGTTTTTTTGTTGTGCCTCAGTGTTCAAGGGAAGTATCCGCCTCGAGAGTCAGCCATCCCAAATATCTTGCCTCAAAACCTGTGTCAATCCATGTCCATTTGATCTTCCAATTACATCTCCATGTCCATTTTGTGTCGTTGATGGGGGATACATCAAGGCCCTCCCTCGACGAGTCTATTCCTGTCGACTTCAACACATTATCCGGGAATTAGGCTTAGAAACTAGTTAGTACTTTGGGACCTGCATGCCTCAATGGCAGGCCTCCTCACATTCGACAGTAGGTTTACATCATTGACCTCTGATCGAATGATTCCACGGGTGTTTGACTTCATCTCATCTATTCAAATTCGCTGGAATGTACTAAGGTACCTTGGGAATCATTGACATTAATGGTGATCTCCCTCACACTTGTTAACGGTTCACACCATTGACCGGTAATCAAGTGGTTTATGCCATGTTCGACATCAGGACATCTATTCACATGGTTAGATTCGTACCACATTGGGATCGGTAAGAAGACCCTGGGTTGAGTGATCACTTTTCTATGTACTTTGCCAAGGTTGCGAAGGAGTTTCTGTTGAAAAATGACACATATACTGTTACATAGATCCACTTTGTATTGGTCATGGCTATGTCTTGTCATCTCGTAGATCCACTATGTATTCTTCGTGGATACGATCAATTCATGTCATTAGAGTATAGATCCATAGTGTATTTTCGGTGGCTATACCTTTTTATCAATACAATTATGGATCCGCAGTGTATTTTATGGCGGCCATATCTTGCAAGTCTTGATCATCCAAGCATAGGTATGCCTGCCTTGGGTTTTGAAATATGTCATGATATTTGTTGGATGTTTGTGTGCAGCTTCCGTCAGGTTCTCCGAGTCTATACCCTTTCTTGAGAGTCTACAAAGTATTTCAGTTATCAGTTCGTACCTTCTAACTTCATACTTTGGGGGGCAATCTGTTACACATCAAAATTACTCACTTTGATAGTGTCGCAAGTGTCGTCATTACAAAGGTCGCAAGTGTCGCATTTTTCTCACAAGGTCGCAAGTGTCACATGTTTCTCACAAGTGTCGTAAAGTGTCAGGGAAGCATACTGCCATGATGCCTATGTCGTGCCTATAACGACATGAGAAAGACACTTGAAACACCTCAAACATCTGATTTGGAAGAGGAGAAATGAGTCAGTAGACTTGCAAACATTTTTCCATCTGAAAGCACCTCAAAAACTGAGTTTTTGGAGGGGATCGCTCCCCCTTACACTATCTCGGAGCGTCGACGCTCCCCCTTACACTATCAGGGAGTGTTATAACGCTCCCCTGGCCCTTTTGAGGGAGCGTTATAGATTTTGAGAGCGTTGGCGCCCCCCTAAAGCCTACCAGGGAGCGCTACAATGCTCTGATGACCCTTTTGAGGGAGCGCAACCTATTCTGGGCAGTTGTTAAGCTATTGAGATGAATGGGGGAAGCATATTTTCATTCTTGGAAGGCAGTTGGATTCGAATCCCTAGTTTAGCCATGATCTTAGGGTAGATCCTCAACTGAAGGAGGCAAATCCTCAACTTCCCCAAGGATATCTCAAGTGGTTAAAGCCTCTCCAAGGCTATATAAGAAAGTTTTCTAATGGTGAAAGGGGACTGGAAAAAGGAGAATCACACCAAACTTATGATCTCATAAGTGGTACTGGAGCTGATTACGGGAAGAACTGAAGATATGAGACTTATGATCTTGGAGGAAACTCACAGTCAGCCAAAGGAGAGTGATCAGTGAAGTTGTTGTCATCCAGGTTGTGGATCTTTCAGGCAAGGGTTAGATGAAGAGGACTTGACGAAGCTGTCGCATTCGCATCTACAATTGTAAGTACTGATGTCGTTATTCTCATCAATATGACACGCTTGGCCTATTTCTTTCTAGTTTGTGTCTAATGTTGCATGAACTTATCATTAACTGATAGATCTATTTTCAAGCTAATATCAATAGAGTAGGAAGTGGTCGTATCTTATTTGTCCATAGGATCCAGCGAGAAGCAAAGGATCAAAGCGCAACTAGGAGCGTGAAGGGACAAACGTCGATAAAGAGGTACTTCTGTCATCCTTCCTTCTCATGTGTTAGTTTAGATAGATTTGAAAGGAAGTCAGTGACCATGTTAAGCATTTTCTGTCTAGAGTTAGGGTCAAGCTCTTAGAGGCGATCTACTTGTCCATAGGGAGATTTTCCTACAACAGTAAGTTAGGATAACTTGTATATAAGATGGAACATACTATGATAGGAAAGAGACCATACAGTGCCCGAGTTCACCAATCTCGTCCATACCTTGCACACCAATATGGGTATCAAATATTATGAGCGACATATGGTGCTCAAGTACCGTGATGGTTTTCACAGATACATCTAGATGGAAATGAGTTTTTTGGACATCTCATCCGTGGGCACGACATATCGATATGCCATCAATATTGAGCAGAAGCTTAAACAAAAGACGCAACAGTTTGGTCTGGGAACCCATCGTAGCAGAAGCAGGGCAAGGGAAGCCCCAACCGATAGAAAAAAGGATAGAGAAAATATGGGAAAATGAGGACAATGGGAAGATAAAGAAATATATTGAGAAGTGGTACGACTTCCATAGGATCCCCTCACATAACACTATTGATTTTTTCTCAAAGAAGTCATTGTTGGCTAAGGTAAAATCCTCCGAATCAAATGCGGGTTCTGACTTTGATTCATAACTAGAAAATGGGAGATGAATCATTAACATGGAACCCAATGCCATTGTTTATACCACCACGATCCATCTCGGTGAACCTGATGAGCCAGAGAAAGGAGAGAGCCTCTTTCATTCACATATGTGGATAATGTTACGAGGAAAAACAGTCTATGGCATGGGGTAAACCACAACAGATGGAATGACCGAAGAAATCGACTATAATCCCAAGTATGTTATATAAATGTAAATTCTAATGAGATAAGATAAAGAGCCTACCTCGTCTGGACGTTTGATGAAGACCATTGTTGAGAACAAAACTCAAAGATCTATACCTGCAACTTGTCCTCAACAACCAAGATATGCAAGCATATGGTGATAATATATAAAGTTAACACATACAATAGCATAATCCATTAACATTCATAACAAATACGCCCATGGAATAATAATTCAAATATTTGCAAGACATCAATTGGATCAGAAAGGAGTATTTCTATTAAAATATGATCAACATAAGTGTATGAGTGATAAAATTTTGTGTCGACACCTCTCGAAACCGAGAAACCAAGTCCCTTCTAGATGGGCCTCCACCACTTCAATCCTCCACTAAAGGAAATCTCATATAAGAGAGACAATGAGGTTCTCCATCAAAGAGGGAAGAGCTTGGGGGCTGAACAATGTGTTCATACTTTAAAGGAAAAAGGGATGCAGACTCGATATGAAGTGAATAATTTATACAGAGTAACGTTTCTCTCAAAATTTGAATTCTTCTCTTATTCTACAGCTTGAATATGGCCCATTGTATAGCCTTCAAATGGAACAGAAGGGTCAAGTTGGAATGTTTCTAGTATACGGAAGGTCAAGGATCATGAATCTCATGACATGACAAGGAAGCTCGACACAAGTTTTAAGTTTGGGCACAAAACCCGATGTACACGGCTGTAATGGTGCAACCTGCGTATACGCATGTTGTATAACTGACCATGCATGTATATGTGGAAAAATAAGATTTTTATCTCTGGGAAGTGAAAAAGGTGACTTCAAGTCTACATAGGTAAATGGAAAAGGTCTTCTGAGCAAGTTGCATGGGGTGAGGAAAATCTTGCTATAATAGATGCCCCGTAATGTGTGAGGTCATAGGAGTATCTGTGATGGTCAAAATACAATATAATTCCCAGAAGTGGAGTAATGGAGACCCACTTGGAATAACTAGTTTCTCATAAGAATATTATAATCCATAATGACTTTGTACAAATGGATTCCAATTTGAATTACACTGCAGATCGATGTGTAAATATACCAAACAGTTGTTCATGGCCATGAAGAGGCAATACAAAATAGATACATGCCATAGGTAATTATAGTCAAGAACAAGGACCAGTGAAAACTAGTCTCAAAATCAATCTAAAGATATCTGTATATAATGGAGTACCATTTGATCTCCCATGATCACTGAATTCATATAGATATTGGTCCAATGAATTATAGCAACAACTCAGGAAAGATGTTACTATAAACTAATGTCTTCAAGTATTCTACATGATCCGCCAAAGGTCTAAGTCTACATCATGTGAATAGAGGAGTTGAGGTCGAACATAATGAGACTACATTTGATTATCGGTCATTAAGGTATATCATTAACAAGCACAAGACAACCTATCGATAATGAAAGTAGGTATCAAGGTACCAAGTACATTCTCACAAGTGTGAATAAATGTGTTGAGGTTGAACACTTGAAGAATACATCTATTAGGAAACATTGATGTATTGCCAATTGTCGATGGCGAGAGAACCTGCCACTGATGATTGTAAGCCTCTTGGTACTCATAGGACTCTAGGCCTCATTTCCATAATAGAGTTGAAGTCGATGGAAGGAGATCCTTCAAAAGGAGAGCATTAAGTCATCTCTCATCAATCAGCATGAGGTACAAATCAATAGCTTGATGATTTAGAGGAACTCAGACGAAGAAAATGTTAATGAACTAATGACCCTATGCATATTTTGCATTTACCATATGCAAGCATTGCATGAAAAATACCCTCTGAATAGTAGCCAATAATGAAAATTGTCAACAAATACGAGTAAACCACCAATACAGATAATGACATCCAAGACACTACATGGATCCCAATGTGTGAATAGATTTATATTCGTCAAACACAAGGGTAACCACTTAATCAGTGACCAATGAGGAGATGTCGACTATTGGGTTCAAGGTTACCTACCTATAATGAAAGTAGGACTAGGGTGCATGGTAGGACTACAACCTCATGTAACTCTGAGACACATTGAGGGTATGACCGACATGCAAAGTCAATAATTCTTAGAAATGGTCGACACAAGCTTATAGACATCCTTTGAACAAGAGCATGAGACATATGGAGGACTCTAGCAGCATATACTTGATAATGAAACTTTGTGATGCAGGAGGCACCAATCAAAATCGCCATAGGGACTAGAAGAGTAACCAATTGGAGGAGTAAACTCTAAGTAATGAGCTCATTTTCCTAAGTTCATGCTCCTTCATGTGGACTCAAATGTTTGTGCTATGTTCAAAGGAGACATGACTGCTGCCAACATAAGATAATATTATTTTCCTGCCTGTCTTTTTTTTTTTCATAGACAAATGAATGTTATGATACAAGAGAGGAAACGAGTGTCGCAAGTAAGAAAATAGTTCCAATAGTGGAACATACCTATGCTCAATTTAAGGAGGTGCATGGAGGATGTCGACACTCGGGGGAATGTTTACTCTTAAGGTTCTGGGTGTCAAGTTGCAAAGGATATAAAGAAGGCTCAGCTTGGCTAAAGATGCAAACTGTTGAGGTAGTAATCTTACAAAAAGAAGGAGGGAACCGACAATAGTCTCAATACTGCAAGAATGATAATGGAGTGCAATTACAACTTAACGAAAAAGAATGTCCTCTTTTGAAAATTTAGTCCCCTTGGCCTGAAAAAGTATAAAACAATACCCAGGAGAAGTCTTCTAGCCACTAGTGACTAGAGTATTCCTTTTTCAAAATTAGTCTACTTGGTCTGAAAAAGGGTTAAACTTACACGAAAGAGATGTCCTTTCAAATCCAATTAATGAGTGTGAAAGGAACAAGTTCACTCAACAATCTTTTCTCTTTTTAATAGAGTCGAAAAAGAGCTTAACTAAGACTTGGAGGAAGTCCCATAAGTATAGGTTATAATTCTTATGAGTGAGAATATGAGGTTCAAACACAAAGTCATATTGCAAATATAAGGGACTCACAGTCTTATGGAAAATTCTCTGCATGGGCACCAAATGGCACAAAGGTTCTAACTAGGGCACCCATGTTTGGTAAGCCTCTACCATTCACTAACGACACTTCTAGTAGCATAAATAAGGTTTTGTGTCACTAAAAAATGGGTTCGTATCTAAGGCATATGAATTACAGTCATAGGATAATGCAAGTATAAAAAATGGAGTGACAACTTATCCTATATGTTGAGTAAAACAAAATACCTGCCAAAGTCACAAATGAGAGACATGTCACTAGAAACCGCAAAATTCCCTGGACAAAACCACCAAAACCAACTCCTTCCACGATCCAATTAGTCCACTGGGTAAAAACATTAACAGAAACTATGAAAAGAGAGCAAACATTTTCCATAAATAGTAAAAATAACCAATTTTATCATATCAATTGAGTTGTTAACCCACATAGTGCATTTTGGACCACTTTTCCCATGATATTCAAGTGTCAATTATGAGATCTACGAAAATGGAATTGACAACCATCTGGACCAAGTAAGTACCCTTGCCCTCATCTTCATTTCTAGTGGTTTAGAATTTCAAATTAGTCCCATTTTTTTTAGTTTTTGAAGGCGCAACTTAGGAATTAGGGTGTACACAGTTTGTAGTTCATCAGGTCGCATATATGGAGGCATGTACATAAGAAAGGCAAAGACATACCACATATATGAATCCCTACACATGATTTTGAACACAAAAACCCGCGTACAAGTCTGCAAATTAGTTTTTTTAAATATTTTGACTCAAAAAATGGATTTATTCTTGCAGGATGGTACTTGAATGGAGAGAAAGAGAGCATGAGGAAGTTGATGTTGCAGTGGAAAGAGATATAGGGGCCCAATTAGCACTAAATGTTTGACAACCGGGTATTCCAACAGAGGACGAACACCTTCAGTAACCACTCACATAACCAGATCAAAGATCAACACACCAATGTTTTCATGTGGTAAACCCCTACGGTAAAACATCCATGGCCCCATCCAATGCGGCCACTTGGAGCAATTTATTAATGCAAATAAAAATATTACAGAGAGATTTTACAAGAGAGTTTCTCACAATCTATCATCAACAAATGATCCTCCATGCTCTTTAAATAGAGATCATGGACCAATCAGGTGTTAAGACACAGATCAATGGTCATTAAGATCGAGGAGAGTATGAACTGTTGGATCACTCTATTTCGGTAACATATCGTCACCATCGGATTTCCTATCTACAAATGCATACTAATGCATACTAAAGAAACACACCAGAAAACACACTTTTACCTAACGACATAATAGACCAAGTAGATCTTACTAACTCCTAAGTGTTTAAATATCCTACCATCCCCCCTTAAGAACAACTTGGGATAGGATTGAAGGATTTACAATAGTGACACAATAGGAGAAGGAAGGAGGAATTAGAGCCTATCCCCCATCAGTGACAACTTCCTGAACTCCTAACATAGATCGAAGTTTGGAAAAATTCTCTTATGTAAGAGAATTTGTGAACAACTTGATATTCTGTAGGGAAAAAGAGCACTTCAATAACTTGATCATGAATGATCTTTCTGATGAAGTGCATGTGTAGCTCGATGTGTTTGCTATGCTGATGTTGAACTAGGTCTTTGGCGAGCTTGATGGCACTCTGATTGTCACACCAAAGGCTGGTCGGATGCTGGTGCTGGAATCCAAACTCTGAAAGGATATGTCGAAGCCACAGGTCTTCCTGAATTGCATTTATGGCTGCTCAGTACTCTACTTTTGCTGAAGAAAGTGCAATAGCCTGTTGTTTCTTATAGGCCCAAGTGACAGGTCATGAACCAAGGCTGAAAATATAACCTGCAGTAGACTTCCGATCATCAGGGTCTCCAGCCTAATATGAATCAGTGAAACCAATCAATAAAGGAGTCCCCCTTGAACTGTAATGTATCCTGAACTAAATTGTACCACGAACATAGCGAAGTATCCATTTAGCTTCTTTACAATATCTTTCATGGGGTTTTTTCATATATCGGGAAACAATACTAGCAACAAAGGAAAGATGAGGACGGGTATGAGTCAAGTATAAGAGGCTACCAACTAACTGACGGTACAGGGTGGCATCAACTTCAGGAGAAGTACGGGTGGCAGAAAGCTTGACTCCAGAATGGAAAGGAGAAGGGGTTGGTTTACAATTGTCCATGTGAAAGTGACGAAGAATTTCACAAGCATACTTAGACTGGGAAAGAAAAATTCCTTCATTGGTTTGCAAAACTTGGAGGCCAAGGAAATAGTGCAAAAAGCCTAAGTCTGACATTTCAAATTTCTTCTTCAGGCTAGTTTTCACATGGTTTAAAAGTTTTGAGTCACTACCAATAAGGATAAGGTCATTAACATAAAGGACAAGGATTATGAGATGGATTCCTACTTTCTTGGTATAGACATTAGGATCAGAATGGCATATAAAGAATCCAGTGGCAATAAGAAAGCTATCCATTTTGGCATATCAAGCTCGAGGAGCTTGCTTGAGACCATAAAGAGATTTCTTGAGGCGAAAAACAAGGCTAGATTCATTCTGGACATAGCTAGGAGGTTGTTCCATGTATATTTATTCTTGCAAATCTCCATGAAGGAAGACATATTTAACATCCATCTGATGGACTTCCCGTTTATGTAAGGCAGCAAGGGAAAGAACAAGGCGGATGGAATTCATTTTTTCTACAGGGGCAAAGGTTTCATTATAGTCAATTCCTTCAACTTGAAAAAATCCTTTGGCAACTAACCCAGCCTTGTGTCTTTGAACACTTCCATCTGATGCATACTTAGTTATGTAGACCCATTTTCATCTAACAATTTTTCTTCCTTTTGGAAGAGGTACAAGATCCCAAGTATCATTTTCCATTAAAGAACAATACTCTTCATTCATTGATGTATCCCAATCTGGATGCTCTGAAGCTTCTGCAAATGTCTCTGGATCATGAGTTTATGAAACTTGAGCCAAAAGAGAAGAGGCTCGCTAGAACTGTGAATGTGTTTGATGCTTATCTGAAGGATCATCGACAAGATCACCAGCTACTTCTCGTGTTGAATGGACCCATCTAGGAAGTGGTGGAGTTGGTGCTGGTTTAGGTTCAAAGGACTCATCTTGAGGAAAGTGAGAAGGTAGAGGTGGATTTTCATCCTCACTATCATCATCTGAAGAAGAAATTAGATCATAAGAAGGAACAAATTCCAAAGATGGCTCGCAGGCCGAAGAAGGCACAAACGCCGAATTAGGCTCACAAGCCAAGAGATTTTCATCAAATTTAACATCTCTTCTAATAATAATTTCATTACAATGTGATTGAAGAAGTCTGTAACCTTTGACATCTTCAGAATATACACTTCTCACTTTTAGGCTACAATGATTTCCTTTTCTCATCAAGAATGTGAGCCCATGCTATACTGCCAAATACATGGAAGTGACTTACATCTAGTTTAATTTTAGTCCAAGCTTCTTCCGACGTTATATTTTTAAGAGCCTTTGTGGGAGTGCGATTTACTATGTAATTTTCACAGTTGATGGATTACACCCAATACTTTAGACTTAATCCCTTAGATTGGATCATACAATTAGCCATTTCTTTTAATGTGTGGTTCTTTCTCTCAGCAACACCATTTAGCCATTTCTTTTAATGTGTGGTTTTAATCCCTATGTAGTGCAGTATCTTGTAAAATTATTGTTCACATATTTGCCTCCATTATCTTTTCTTAAACTTTGAATTTGATGTCCAGATTGTTTTTCTACAGGGGCCTTGTAGGCCAAAAACTTGTCAAAAACTTCACTTTTGAGTTTTAAGAAGTAAACCCAAGTATGTCTAGAAAAGTCATTAATGAAAGTTAAGAAATACTTGCACCCGGAAAAATAAGGAGAAGAAATTGGACCACACAAATCACTGTGAACAAGTTGCAAAGGACCTGAGGCGTGCCAAGAGGCACGTTTGTCAAAATTGTCCTGATGATGTTTGCTGAGAACATAACCGACACAAACACCATCTCTGCATGAAACAAGAGGAATACTAGTCACCATCTGTTGATTACATAGTTGCTACAATGAGCGATAGTTTAGATGACCAAACCTCTCATGCCAAAGTTTGCTCAAGTCATCGCTATAAGAAACATAAACTAATGAAAACGTTGATGACCCAAAGTTGTTAAAATTGTACAGCCTGGTAATATCATCAACAATTCCAGTTGCAAGAAAATGCTTAGGATCTTTTAGATCCTTGATTACAACTTGGTGAGGTGAAAACTCGAAGGTTTTACCTTCACCTGAATGAGTGATTTGATATACTGATAGAAGGTTACAAGAAATACTTGGAACACATAATACATCATTGAAATGACCACTATCTACTTGAACTGTTCCAGATCCTACAACACTAAGAGATCTATCATCACCAACAAATATTTTATTGGTGTTACATTCATTTAGAGCAGAAAATATGGCTTTATCCTTAGTCATATGATAAGGTGCTCCTGAATCAATAAGCCACTCATCAGAAGAAGAAGTAGAAGTAGAATTTGAATTGAAGGAGAAACCAGAAGCAGAAAGTGCATGTTCGTGAGAAGACGAAGTAGAATCAATATTGATATTGTGCTTCTTCATCATTGCTTCTAAAGTTGTCATCTTCTTGAAACATTTGGACTCATCATGACCATCTTTATCACAAAAGTTGCAATGTCTGTTAGTATTCTTACTTTTATATTTTGCTCCTTTGTCACCAGTAGGAGTTGAAGCCGTCTGAGCAGGTTTGGGACCCTTATGTTGTTTGTTGTTGTAGTGAGGATGTTGCTTCTTTGGATACTTGGGTTTATATTTCCGTTGGCCAACTAAGGCTTTGTTGGAGGGACCTGCAGTGTTGATCACTCCAAATTGTACAAGCTTATCTTCCTCTCGAATCAAGGAAGAACAAAAGGACTCAAGAGTGGGTGTTTCATAAGCTTATTCCCGTAGAGCCTCTCTCATGGCATAAAAGGTAGATACAAACACAAAATATGAACTACCTATCTTAGATTTATGCGGTTAAAAAAAAAAAAAAACTAGAAAGTTATGCGATTTAAAAAAAAATGGACTTTCGATGTTAGAGTTATGCCCTTTTTTAAAACAACACAATCGGTAACCAAATGACCACATGATTGTGTAAGTTGATTTATGAAGTGACCCACTTTTATAAAGAGAAGTGGGGATCACTTTTACAAAGAAGTTACTTTATAACAGAAAAGTTGCATGAAAAACAAATAACTCTAAAATAAAATATTAAAGCTACTTATAGTGATTCACTTTTATACTTGAAGCGAAACACACTTTACAATTTTAGCATGAACTTTTTCAAAAAAGGTAACAAAAGAGAGACTTGAACTCAAGACCTCTTACTTAATAAGGCAACTTTTAACCAAATGATCTATCAAAACATATTGTAATGTTCACAAGGAGGATTGGGGGTGTTGTTGTTGTTGTGGAAGACGACCTTGGAGATCGTACTAAAAAAAAAACTATTTTCACACGAGAAACAAATTCTGCTTCTCGATGACAACAAGGGTTAGATCTCGGTTAGCGTACCTGGAAGATGCACCTTTTCCTATCTGTTTCTGATTTTCCGAGATTTCACAGGGCACGGGGAAAATATCATGTGCAAATCTAAAAGAGTAGCAACCCAAAAGTAAATAAAACAAAATAGAAATATAACCAAAATACTACTCTGCAAAAAAATTTTAAAATGCGTATTCAAGCTTTATACCTCTAGATCTGACTGTAATGGTCATATCTTGGGAAAACAAAAACCTTTCAAAGTGAAATGAAAAGTGTTCCTGACTCAAATGAGCGCTCCATATGCAATGGAATATTCCTCTTAGCATAGAAATGTATGGAAATGATAGAAAGTGGAGATGAGGCAACTCGGCTTCACGATCTCGATCTTCAACAAGAGTGGGTCTTCAAACAGGCTCTAATACCATGTTCAACAACACATGTATTCCAACATAGGACGAACAAATTTAGTAACCACTCACATAACCAGATCAAATATCAACACACCGATGCTTTCACGTGGTAAAACCCCTAGGGGGAAACATCCACAACCCCAACCAACGCGGCCACTTGGAGAAGTTTATTAATGCAAAGAAAAATATTACAGAGAGATTTAATAAGAGAGTTTCTCACAATCGATCAATGGAAAATGACCCTCCATTGTCTTTAAATAGAGATCATGGACCAATCATGTGTTAAGCCACAGATCAATGGCTGTTAAGATCGAGGAGATTATGAACCATCAGATCACTCTATGTCGGGAACATATCGTGACCGTCGGATTTCCTAACTATGTTAAGGTCCTAACCCGCACATAGGTAGATCAATGTATTTGGATGTAATAAAGGTCAATATTAATAAGACCTTTCAATAAAATAGAATAAGGCGGATGTAAGGGTCAATATTAATAAGACCTTTCAATAAAATAGAATAATATGGATGTGTTACATTCCATTAGAAGCTTCCGCTTCTAGAAGGATCTTCCCTAGGATGCTTCTTTTAATATAAATAGGGAGCTTCCAGGGTATGATAACCCTAGTTTGGATATTATCAGAATAGCTCGCCGACTGGAGGTTGCCCCCTCAAGAGGCCTGTGAACATTTCTAAATCAAAGTGCTATTTCGATTGCTATTCTTATATCATTTCGTATCAGGAAGATTATGGCCGGATATTTCCATCAAGTATTCCTGGCCATTTCTGTGCATTTCGCTTCTGGCCTCCAGACATATTTTATATATCCGTATCTTGCAAGTGGTAATGAGCACCTTTTCTTGGAAGAAATTGTGGGTATTTTTTTCTCAGTGTAGATTTATTCCAACGCCTTTAAGCCACAAAGATCCGTCAAGCACACATAAACCCGTGGTTGAGGATTCATACACTAGAAATACAAGTGGTTCTGTTTATGTTTGTTGGCTGGCCACCCTTGTAACCCCCGTCAGTACCCCTTCTAGTGGTAGCGCACCAGACAAGACCTGTACCTGGACTGCCTAGATTTTCTCAAGTTCTATGTAGATAAACCTATCGTGTCACGATCATTATAGTGTCACCAATGGTGAATGCACGGAAGATAATTTCTAGTAACTGGTAGTTCTGGGTAGTATGGCTAAGGGTATGTTCTATCCTTCTTAGTTAGTGCCCCAGATATCGAAAATGTAGGCACTACTAATGGACCCCGCATGTATGGTCGTAGAGCTATAGCATGTGGCAAACCCTTGTCTGTAGAACTTTGGAATACCTAACCCTTGGGGAACATAAACAACAATATAAACAAATTAAACCATGAGATCTATATTAAACCCAGATTCAGATCTGCCAAGTTAAGTAAATACTGTCTGTAATTTAGATTTCAAGACTGCAAAGATTCTTCGCACTACAACATAACCCCTACTGCTAAAAATAAAAAATAAAAATGTTTGGAAATTTTTTCACCATTATTTGAGACTTATTCCATTAGGCTCATCTCTTCATTTTATCACTTTCATCCATATCATTTTTCCAAGTAAAAATTTCTGACTCCCCGGCCACCCTTTCAAATACCCATTTTTCACCATTATTTCCGAGACCTATTCTATTAGATTCATCTCTCCCTTATCACTTTTATCCATATCATTTTTCTAAAAAAAATTTTGATCCCTCACAAAATTTTCACTTTTCAGTCACTCATTATCATGGCCCATACCCATAACTGTAATCCAGAGTCTCGCTTCAACAGCCTGCGAACATGGTTTACTTGAGACCCAACAAGTAATAACTCAGCAGCACTATTTCCCCTGATGCTCCATGAATGCATCCTCGGCCCGTGATAGGGTCGCAACCGCAATGACCTGGTAAAATGAACTTGAATCACTGTTGTAGCACTGTGACCAAACTCAAAATCCCTTCTCATGATGATGCACTCCAGAGAATGAAGGAGAAACTTTCCCATTCCTTTCAACCAACATCAATTTCTGTATGGGACATAATGCCTCACAGATGTAACTAAATTTGATGGTTCTCGTATCTCTGTTCGTTGGGTCACACAAATGAACATTATTTCTCCTCTACAACATTACTGTGATGACTTGGCTAAACTGTATGGTGTTCCATCTCGATCAAGAACTGGCCAATGGTGGTAATGGAGAAAAAAAACTTCCCTTCAAGGATACATTGCTTGGACCAAATTTGTTGTCGATTTATGAACGTTTTGACACTAACACCGACCATTTGGTTCATTTGACAAAATTGAAGCAATCAGTAATCATTTAAGACTTTATAGCTTCATTTGATGTCAGATTTTCAACGAGTGGCATGGACTGATGCCTTCTCATGAAGTGTTTTATCGCTGGCCTCAAGGAGGAGGTTAGGCCCATGTCCTCATGGTTCGACTCCACGACTTGGGTGGAGGCTACCAAAAGCCAAAGAAGCACAACAAATTGTTTCTCAAAACCGTAAGCCTCCTTTTTCCCCTCACAAATAAACCAAGTAGGTAAACCCTACTCACTCCCTACTCCCTTTAAAATCCGTGGTGGTAAATTGACCCCGGATGAAATGGTTGAACGACAAATCAAAGGACTCGCTATAACCGGTGGATGGCCAAATATTTCCTCGTGCCACAAATAAAGAACAAAATTTTATGGCCATCTCTCGAGGATATTCAAGTACATATGACACTGCTCCCGAAAGTCACCGTAAACTTCTCGGAATAAACCCTCCTCCTTCCAATCTGTTGTAAGCACCCATCATTTCCTCAATGCTCTCAACGGGCCGCCTTCTGAACTCTCACAAGCACCTATATCGCTAACCTAAAGGTCAATATCTTATTGATAAGCTATGACTCAATAACTTTATTCATCAGTCGATCTTCAAGAAACCCATCATATATCCATGTCAAGTTAATAATTTCCAAATCAAGGATTGCCAATGGTGGCTCTTATGAAATGTGGAGGGCCATGGAAAATGTGCGCCTAAATAGGTGACTAAGCAACCTCAAATCCCATATATGTTTTCTATTGACATTGAGGTCAAGGGATATCAGGTTGGTGTCGAATGGCTCAACTGGTCCCTAATTCTCATGGACTTTCAGAGTTTAACCATGCAATTTGACCAAGGCGTTCACAAACATAAATTTCAAGGAATCACTCCGGGTTCTCCTCCAAATCAGTACGAGGCCATCATCGCATGGAGAAATTGCTCAAAATGGTCATTCTAGTGTCATAGCCCAACTCCATGCCATTCAAGCCACAGAGATCCCACCCTAATGACCTTTTTTTAGCAATTTTTCCATGCCCTCCTGTCTAAACATCAAATAGTATTCTCCACTCCCCAAGGACTCCCCCCATTCCCACGGGTGGTCCATGACCATTCCATTCCCTTGTCCTGTGGAAGCCTTCCCCCCAACTTACGCCCATATCGCCACCCCTTGCCCAAAAGAATGAAATTGAAAATGGTCCAGAAACTCCCACTGCCGAGTCATCCATCCTAGTAATGAAGTCCATCTCCTCTCCTGTATTGGCCATGGTACTCAGCAGCTAGGCTATTCTCTCATGCATGTGTCCCGGACACTTCCTGCGGCTCTCAATAAACTCACCATCAAAGACAAATTTCCCATTCCGCTTCCATTGATGACCTCCTGGATGAACTGGAAAGGGTGCCCCAATTCTTCACCAAACTTGATCTTCGCCTGGGCTATCACCGGGGACTGTATGAAAGAGTCCCACATTCCTAAGACGGCTCCGTGACCTCATGAGGGACACTCAAGTTTTGGTCATGCCCCTTTGGCTGGTGTACGCCCTCCACCTTCTCTTCGTGAGCCTCTTGGGAACTATGTCTTCTAATTCCTTCGGCCATTTGTCCTAGTTTCTTTGGATGATATCCTCATATAGAAAAGACATGGAAAGACCATCCGACTCATGTGGACTGGGTTCTCAAATTTACTCGGCCAAGACTAGCTTTCCCTCAAACAAATTCAAATGTGCTTTGGTGCATCCTCGGGCGGAATAATTTGGGTCATCTAGTGGGCAAGTGATGGCGCTGTGGTGGACCCGAAAATATTGAAGCTATGCAAGATTGGTCACACTCTAAGACTCTCAAAAGCCTACGTTGATTTTGGGCCCTGTTGTGGTATTATCGCAAGTTCGGCTAAGAACTATGGAAAAGATTGCAGCACCTCTCAATGCACTCTCTCCTTAAAAGAACTTTCACTTTGGACCCCGCCACGCTCAATCTTTCAAAACTTTGAAGATGGCTATGTGCACCACTGTCTGCTCTCCCGGAACTCTTTCACAAAGACATTTGTGTTGGAATGCGACGCATCAAGGAAAGTTGCATTGCGTTGTCCCATGTTGGTCGACTTTGGCCTTTACGAGCAAAAAACTGTCCGAAAAGAATATGGGAAACCTATTTATGAAAAGAAATGTTGGCGACGCCAGCAACCGCGTAATCAAGGTGTGCCCCTGTGGTACTCTTTGGCTTCGTGGATGAGCTCTCATACAAAGGTCGCTTGTATTTAAGTAAACAATCCAAGCTCAAATCCACTGCATTCTCTCGAGTTTCATACACCCACACAAGAATTCCGGTTCACCAAAACATATGACAAGAGTTAAACGTCCTCTTTTCTGGGATGGTATGAACAGATAACTGTAAGTTTTGGCTGAATGTGAGGTATGCCAACGCTAAATCAAGGGAGAAACAAATAAATCTCCGTGACACACCTAACCGCCTAATTCCCTCGAGCATTTGAAGGATATATCTATGGATTTTATTACGTGCTTACCCAAATCAGAAATAAATCGCTGATAATGGTGGTGGTGGATCGCCTTTCCAAGTATGCCTATTTTTGTGCTCTTCACCACCCATTTCATGCATCCACGGTACTCAAATTTTCATGGACTAAGTCTTCAAGCTTCATGGCATGCCAACTCTATTGTTTCTGATCGACCCAACTTTCACAAACAATTTTGAAAGAACTCTTTAAGCTACAAGGCACAATAATTGTGATCTCACCAGCCTTATCATCCCCATTGCATGGTCAAATGGAAGTCGCTACCGCGTTTGGTCCCATCTGCGGTGTTTTGCATCTAAAAACAACACCAGTGGGCTTTATGGTTACCCTCAATGGTGGTACAACACCGCATACCATACAACCACTTGCATGACTCCTTTGAAGTAGTGTATGGACAAGCCACCGCCGCTTCTCTCCTACTTCACTGCACCCTCGGGTTCAGCGGCCGCATTCAAACACTTACAACAGAGGATATCCTTCGTGACTTTAAAGAGAACTTTGGTCATGGCTCAACAAAACAGCAGGTGACTGGCGTCACCAAACGCCAATTTGTAGAAGGGGATCAGTGTCACATCAGAACCATATAAGAACTTCCCTCAAGGCCGAAAAGGTCGTGGTTATCACCCAAATTTTATGGCCCTACATAGTTCTCAAGCATGTGGGAAAAGCTAACTAATAGGCCACTTGTTAGCTTTGACCAGTCATTCTAATATCCATCCCTTTTTTCATGTTTCCGCTTAAAGAAGGTGATTGGAACCAGTGCCAACTCTTCAAACCAACCTTCCAGAGGTTAGTCAAGAAGATCCACTTAAGAAGCAACCGTATGCTTTGGACCAGAGGGAGCATTGCCTGCACCACAGAACCATCAAGGAAGTGCTAGTACGCTTGGAAAGATATGACTCTAGCAGATGCCACTTGGGGAACCAACTACCATTCGCGCAGTTAGCTTCATTAACTCCCCGCTCTTCAGGACAAGGTTGTTTTATGGGGTGGACTATTATGACCTTAACCCGCACATAGGTAGATCAATGTATTCTCAATGTAATAAAGGTCAATATTACTAAGACCTTCAATAAAAATAGAATATATGGATGTAGCCATCCATTAGAAGCTCCGCTTCAGGGAAGGATCTTCCTGATGCTTTTTAGTTAGAGCTCTAGGGTATGAGAACCCTAGCTTGATATTATTTTAATAGAGAACTGCTATGCTGGAGGTTGCCCCTCTAAGAGGCCTGCGAACATTGCTATCTGATTCAAAGTGTTATTTCTGTTGCTATTTCGTATATCATTTCTGTGTATTGTGAAGATTATGCTGGATATTTTACTGTTATTTTGTCATTTCTAGCATTTCGTTTCTGTTCTGCATATTTTATATATCTGGTATCTTTCCACTTGGAGAAGTTTATTAATGCAAAGAAAAAGATTACAGAGAGATTTAATAAGAGAGTTTCTCACAATCGATCAATGGCAAATGACCCTCCATTCTCTTTAAATAGAGATCATGGACCAATCATGTGTTAAGCCACGGATCAATGGTTGTTAAGATCGAGGAGATTATGAACCATCAGATCACTCTATGTCGGGAACATATCGTGACCGTCGGATTTCCTAACTACAAATGCATACTAATGAATACTAAAGAAACACACTAGAAAACACACTTTTACCTAACGACACAATAGACCAAGTAGATTTCACTAACTCCTAAGTGTCTAAATATCCTAACACTGAAAATATGTGGTCTTTACAATTTTTGGGCTCTCAAAGGCTTGAGGGATCAAGTAAGTTTGCTCCAAATGTTGGTGAAATTTTGGGATTTGGATACAGAGGCCTTCAACCTCGATGGGAAACGATTGAGAATTGAAGTCGAGGATATCTATTTCCTTACAGGATTGTCTCGTTGAGGTGATGTGGTGAACCTCAAAGCTCAGGGAGATGGGAGTGGAATGAACATAGAGGACTACATTTCCACTCACTATGTTGTAGGCACAGAAAAGGTAGGGAGCCAACTCCCCATTAGAGAAATCAACAACTTGAGTTTGAATATCATTTTTCTCATGCTTACATGGATAATGGGGTTGGCCTCATTGTACCATGCATCAAGGCCACTGATGTTCTATTTAGTGGAGTGCTTCCAACCCACATTTTATAATTGGTGCACCTCACTACTAGCTAACATGAAGAGCCAGTTGACATACTGTAAACAAGGTAGGAAGAGGAACTTCAGTTTTGCATCGATATTTTATAGTTTTTTCTTGGTTCGGATTCCAGGATTGAGCCCTAGAGTCAAGATAATTCCACATATACCGTGCGATTCATCCATGTCATGGTGGATCGAGGTGATGATGTGTTTAGGAGGTGGTAGGGTGCCAAGTCCCTACAACGATGAGTTCTTATTCTAGTGGCATCGGTAGGTGATATCCATGGATAACTACCCTTATGAAAGGATCAACTATAGAGGAGATCCAAACATTCCATTTCCACCATGCTCTGCATATAGTGATATATGTATGAAATTTTTTTATATATTTTATTTTTTGCATTTTTTAAAAGAGTAAAAAACACAAATATTTTTGGATGGTGTCAAGAATTTAACAAAAATGATTTGTTCTACATATGTGGGTCTGCGACGGCCAGACAGATTCCTACAACATTAGAGGAGGAACCAAGGAGATGAATCAGTGGGAGGAGACATGAAGAGAGTGATTCAAAATTTGCAGGAGAACCTGTCTCATTTGACGTACAATATTCCCATGGTTCAGGTAGAGAATCTGCCAGAGGCGATGTAATGGCATGTAGTAGGTTTGCCCCGTGTGTGGGTGTGACTCTTCCGAAAATATCAAACATCATAGTATTCTATCATGACACGCATCTAGTGCCAAGGGTGTAGATGTCATGGTCATTATATCTATCGAATGTATATGTATTTTGAAGGTCTGAGGCCCATTTTGTACTATAACACCATATTTTTTTAGAGATGAAATATTTATAAAAAGCCTTGGTCTTCGACTTTAATTATGTTACAATGTGTACATTGATAAATATGTTTTCTTTACTTTCGTTATGTGAAAAATGCCAATATAAACATAATTAGCATATGCATCACATACATAATTAGAACTTCTAGGTATGTGATTATAAGTAATAAAATAAAAAATGTCCTTCCAAAAGTCGTACTCATAGGAATCATCAGAGTAGAGTAGGGTCTCATACATGGTAAATGTCACTCAAATAAAATACTACTAATTGGGATTCTAGACGAACTTCTAAAGAACGAACACCATGTAAAATGGTGTCACGTAAAATCTCTATAACGACACTATATTCAGCCACATTATTCGTTGATGGCCCTAGACAAACACCAGTTGACCCTCGGGTGAGTAAAAGACCCAAGCGGTGGAAGCCAAGTTTCATGTATTATGACTGGTACCATTTGTGAATCCTAAGTAAATTGAATACTTCGTTGACATCTTCCAACCAAGGAAAAATCAATAAGCAAACTGATGACACAAAGGAAAATATATATATACACTAAGATACACTAGTATACAAAGAGTTACACCCAAGGTTGGGGCTCAAGTGTAGTATCTTTTCAAGTAGAGCCCATTTCTGGGCTTAGCCAACATATTCCCTTCATAACCTTCCAATTCATAGGCTCATTTTTCTAAGACACGTCGCACGATATAAGAACTGTGCCACATGGGGTTGAACTTTCCTACACCCAATGGTTCTTTGGCTTGATCATACAAGAGGACCAAGTCACCCTTAGCGTATTGTTGAGGATAGACAAACATATCATACTGGACCTTGACACATTGTTTATTAACTTTGATATACATATAGGCATCTCATGTTGAACAACTGAGAGGGGGGGGGGTGAATCAGTTGTTACCGTGCTTAAACAATTATGCTTATTTTAAACTCTTTACAAAGTACTCAATGACAATCACAATAATGCAGGGAAATAAGTAATAGCACATTTAGCATCAGTCACACATATGAGATACACAGAGTGATGCAGGAGTGCCAACAACAAGAAAGAGTTGAGACGGGAGACAGCTGGGACAAGCGCCATCACATTTTGGCACATGATGAAATTCATTTGAAATACTTTGGAGATGATGCACCAAACTTAAATGAGAGTTAAGAAGGGGCGTACTTCTTGATTGTAAACGAACCTTGAGCGATAAGCTCTCGTCTGTAGTAGGTAGAGGCATTTATGCATAATTAATGTAAGTAGGTAGCTTTGAATTCTAGATTAGACAGTTTTAGGAGTGGAGGGAAAATCAACTATAGACACCCTCATCTTGTATCATTGTAACATTAACATAATCAATCGAGCATAGAGCATACAGGAGAAGAGATACATTCAGCTATTGAGAGAGAAGAGAGTTGTATTTGAAAACACCCATGTACAGAAGTCCTGAATTAATACATGAAAATTTTGATTCAGACTTATGGTGCCGTGATATTCTCTGTGTATGCATGTTGAATTCTATGCTCATAGCTATTTTATTCTTTCTATTATGAATTTGTTGTTACGCTATGTATGAATGATTTCTTGTTGAATGTTTGAAATCTGAGAGACAGAGAGTAAGGAATGAGTTTCAATTGGTTCTCAACTTGAGTGAGTAAAATTCCTACAAGGAGTGCAGCGAAATTGTCCTCAAGGTGTGTGTTGACAAAAGTCAGAGTTCGTCTCTGAAAGCTCAGGAGGGATACCATTGTTTTCATTCTTGCAGCAGTGCAAGTTAAGCACAGGAGTCGTGCAAAGTGTGCGCGGGCCGAGTAGAGTCTCAGAGTTTACAACCTGAGGGAATTTTTGAAAGACTACTGTCGCAAGGAGTTGCACAGAGTCAACCAGTTCAAATACTTAAGCATATTTGAAGAAGTGCCACAAGGAGTGCACGCAGGAGTTACCCGCAGAGTACTTGAGGATTTTTCAAGCAATCTTAGGAGGGATAGAGTCTTTGAAGTTGTTGAAGAAAAGCTCAAGAGGGATAATGCCTTGAAGTGTTGGAAGGAGGCATAGCAAATTTGTTCTGCAGGACGACAAGTCTGTGAAGGAATACCTCGTTCATCTCATAGGAGTTGTCAAGGAGGAATTGGATGGTCGGAATTCTCCATGGAGAATTTGTGAAATTTCGAGAGTCGTTAGATATTGCAGAGGAGCAGGGAAGTTATGGTAAGCATTCTTCAAGTGAAAGCTTAGGAAAAATCAGACCGTAGGATCCAAGTCGACGGGATTCGTTGGATCACTCGTGAATTCTCACTTCGTGGATTCGCAACTTGAAGGACCAAAAACCTTGCACCAAGATTTACGAAGTCACGAAGTGTCGAAGTTGGGCACGAGAGACATGTGGCAGAACCACAAGGTGGATCCAGGTGGTATATAGGCGGACACATGTCTCCAGGAGGAAAGGAGTCAACACTCTGTTGACTTCTCGCGTCTCAGGGATTCGCGAGATAAGAGCATGGGAACTCGATGCTACAAATCGCGAAGTGGCGAGTTGCGAGAAGTGCGAAGGGAAGGTCAACCCTCGCTAACTTTCAAGTCTCAGAGGTTCGCAAGGGAAGAGCACAGAGGCT
>SNQJ01S0012467.1:111861-127383 GCA_010110895.2 Picea sitchensis
AACCTTGCACCAAGACTTACGAAGTCACGAAGTGTCGAAGTTGGGCACGAGAGACATGTGGCAGAACCACAAGGTGGATCCAGGTGGTATATAGGCGGACACATGTCTCCAGGAGGAAAGGAGTCAACACTCTGTTGACTTCTTGCGTCTCAGGGATTCGCGAGATAAGAGCATGGGAACTCGATGCTACAAATCGCGAAGTGGCGAGTTGCGAGAAGTGCGAAGGGAAGGTCAACCCTCGCTAACTTTCAAGTCTCAGAGGTTCGCAAGGGAAGAGCACAGAGGCTCAACCCTTCTACTTGCGAAGTTGTGAAGTCGCCACAGGAGCTAGCGTTTAGTCTAGCCGGTGGTCACGCACGATGGCACTGACAAGGGAAGGAGCTATACCCATATCATCATTTCGGGTATCGTGAATTTGGAAAGGAAAGTCGAGAGTTTAGGCTTGTGAACTCACAATATTGCGAGTTGCGACAAGCACTTTGCAATTGGGGCCTTGTTTATAGCATTGTGGTCTCTTTGAGGAGGTGGAGCTCGCGCCTAGTTTTGTTCGCATAGGGGAGTTTCCCAAAGGACCTATGGACTGATAATTTGTGATTCTAGCAGGGAATTGAAAGAGTCAATCCGACTCAAGGGAAGAAATTAGAACGATCCTGTAGCGGACCTTGACCCGAGGGCCGATAGAGATTTGGGGGTCTGCGTCAAGTGGTATCAGAGCACAGAAAGATTTATTTGCTTTTTGTAGCAGGGAAAAGAAAGATTCACCATTTCGCCAAGAAGAAGAGATAGACAAACACCTGATCCACAAGAGGAGAGGGAAATACCAGAAGAAAGGGGTAGGTAGGTTTCAAATCCAACCATGGAAAGATAGATTCTTAACATACGCGCCAGACTCGTGGATGTGGAAATAAAATAGAGGCGCACAGTCGGCGTTGGAGATGTCAGTGAATCTGAAAGCGAAGATGAAGCTAGACATGAAGGAGAAGAAGTTGCAGCAGAAGATGCAACAAATGATTGTCTGATTAGGGTTGTTGCAAGAATGGGTGCTAGAGAAAAAATGGGCATTCCAGTATATGAGGGAAACCTGGATGTTGAAGAGCTTCTAGACTGGATTAGAGATCTGGACACGTATTTTGACTATGAAGATGTCGAGGAAGACAAGAAGGTCAAACATGCTGTCACAAGATTGAAAGGACATGCAACATTATGGTGGGATGAACTACAAGCTGATAGACGCTGCAAAGGCAAGCAAAAAATCAAGATTTGGGATAGAATGGTCACGAAGATGAAGGCAAAATTCATACCCAAGGATTACCAAATCACTCTGTTTCGAAGAATGCAGAATTTGAGAAAGAATTTGATGTCAGTGAAGGAGTACAATGAAGATTTCTACAAGCTAAACATGGGCAGGTCATCGCGAAAGTGATGATGAAAAGGTTGCCAGGTATATGAATGGTTTGAGATACGACATTCAGGATGAGATGAGCATGATGATCATTCGAAATGTAGAAGATTCTTATCAGATGGCTCTGAAGGCTGAAGAGAAGTTGAGCTAAAAGAAAAGTCAGAAAGGTCGAGGTAGAATTTATCCCAGAGGCGTCCAATATAGGAATCAAAATCCTAAGGAAGAGTGGAAGAAACCTCAATCTCGAACTGAGAGAGGTGGAAGCTCACAAAGAGGGCGGTATACAGAATAGAGAGGATAGTATGTTGATAACAACACAATTCCTCACACCAGAGGAAGAGGAAGAGGCAGAGGTGGAGTAATAAAATGCTTCACATGTGGAAAGAATGGACATAGATCTTATGAATGTCCAGATAAGAGGAAAGAAGGTGGTGAGACTCACATTGCCGAAGCATAGAGGCAGAATGTTGAGGCAGAGGATGTTGAAGGCGGAAGATCAGTAGTGATGAGGAAGGTTCTCTTAACACCAGAAAAGGAGGCGGAGAATCCAGTACAAAGGAACAGTCTTTTTCAGACTGCTTGCAAGGCCAAAGACAGGGTATGCAAATTCATCGTGGATAGTGGTAGCACAAACAATCTAGTTTCTACAAAGATGGTAGAAAAGCTAGAGCTGGAGACTATTGAACATCCAACTCCATACAGAGTTTCATGGCTACAAAAAGGACATAAGGCAAATGTCACTAAACAATGCTTAGTTGAATTTAAAATAGGAGGATATAACGATAAGATATTATGTGATGTCATTCCCATGGATGTTTGTGATCTATTGTTGGGTAGACCATGGAAATATAACAGGAATGTGATTCATGATGGGAGAAAGAACACATACACCCTAAATAAGAATGGGAGAACTCACATGTTGTTGTCGATTAAGGACAAAGAAGTGAAACCAGAGGTAAGTAACACTGTACTTCTCATGAGTGGGAAGGAACTTCTTAAGGAGGTTAAGAAGAAGGAATATCCGCAATTCATTATGGTCAAGAAACCTAGACTTGTTTTGACCAGCACAAGAATGGATGATTTACCAGAGTAAATCCAGAAGCTACTGGAGGAATTTGTTGATATAGTCGTGGATGAACTACCTCATTCATTGCCACCGATCATAAGTGTAAGTCATCACATTGATCTTATACCAGGAGCTAGTTTACCAAAAAAAGCAGTGTACAGACTGTCGCCGCGAGAGAATGAAGAGGTCAAGAGACAAGTTTAGGATTTAATGGACAAAGGATTGGTAAGAGAAATCTTGAGTCCATGTGTTGTTCTGATAGTGCTCAGTCCAAAAAAATATGGAGGCTGGAGGATGTGTACAGACTTAAGAGCGATCAACAATATTACCATCAGATATAGATTTCCATTTCCAACGATGGATGATTTGATGGATTTCATGAGCGGAGCAAGATTATTTTCAAAGATTGATTTGAAAAGTGGTTATCATCAAATTCATATGAGAGAAGGTGATGAATGGAAGACAACCTTCAAGACTAATGAAGGGTTGTATGAATGGCTTGTTATGTTTTTTGGCTTAACAAATGCACCGAGCACTTTCATGAGATTAATGAATGATGTCCTAAAGGATTTCATCGGAAAATTTGTCATTGTGTATCTTGATGACATACTGATTTTCAGTAAAATAGAGGTAGAGCATCTGAAACATTTGGCTACAGTGATGAAGAGGGTACAACAAGAGAAGCTGCTAATAAATATGAAGAAATCCTCATTCATGAAGACAGAGCTAATTTATTTGGGTTTTGTTATTTCTGCATATAAGTTGAGGATGGATCTAGATAAAGTGGAGGTGATTAAGAATTAGCCATCACCAAAGAGTATCTTTGAAGTTCGAAGATTTCACATATTGGCTAGTTTCTACAGAAAATTCATCAGGAATTTCAGTGGAATTAGCACACCGATGATGGACACAGTGAAGAAGAGACACAAGTCTTTTCACTAGAGAAAAGAGGCTGAGAAAAGCTTCAATTTGCTAAAAAGGAAAATCACGGAACAACTAATTTTGGTGTTGCCGGATTTCAAGAAGACATTTCAAGTAAAATGTGATGCAAGTGGATTTGCAATAGGGGCAGTCTTGAGTCAAGAAGACAGAGTGATTGCATACTTCAGTGAGAAGTTGAATGAAGCCAAAATGAAGTACTCTACATATGATAAAGAATTCTATGTTATTATTTAGGCATTGAAGAAATGGAGACATTACTTAATCCCTAAGGAATTTGTCTTATACAGTGACAATCATGCTTTGCAATTTGTGACTCAACAGGAGAAGTTGAATCAAAGACATGTTAAATGGGTTGAATACATGCATAATTTTACTTTTGTAATTAAACATATTTCTGGAACTACTAACAAAGTCGTTGATGCTTTGAGCAGGAAGTGTTTAATTTTGCAGGAGTTCAGAGTCAAAACTTCGGGTTTTGATAACCTCACGGATATGTACAAGGATGATCCAGATTTAAAAGAGGTGTATGAAGCAGTTGAGAATCCAATTCTCAGGGAAAAAATTCAATGGATAGAATACATGATCCAGGAAGGATTACTGTTTAAGGGTAATCAACTTTGTATTCCAAAATGCTCCATGAGAGAGAATTTGTTGAAGGAGAAACACAGGGGAGGATTGGTCGGGCATTTTAGTCATGACAAGACGTTCTCAAAGTTAAATGAGTCATATTTTTTTCCAAGAATGAGAACAGACGTCAAAATATTCGTGGACAGATGTAGAATTTGTCAGCATTCAAAAGGGAAGAGGCAGAATGCAGGCTTATATCAACCGTTACCCATACCTGAGAGGCCATGGGATGTAGTAAGCATGGACTTCATACTGGGGCTGCCAAGAACACAAAGAGGGTTCGACTCGATCTTTGTAGTGGTGGATATATTTTCTAAGATGGCACATTTTATACCATGTCAGAAAACCAGTGACGCAACTCACATTGCAAATCTGTTTTTCAAAGAAGTCATTCGACTTCACGGCTTACCAAGGAGCATAGTTTCAGATCGAGACACCAAGTTCATGGGACACTTCTGGAGGACCTTATGGAAAAAGTTGAGAACGAACTTGTCGTTCAATTCAGTTTATCATCCTCAGACGGATGGATAGACAGAAATCATGAACATAATTTTGGGAGACTTGCTGAGGAGTTTGGTGACAGAACATCACAGTCAGTGGGACAATATTTTACCACAGGCGAAATTTGCTTATAATGATTCAATCAACAGAAGCACGAGGAAGAATCCATTTCAAATTGTTTATGGCATGCAGCCAAGGGGAGTTTATGAATTGAGGGATTCAGAACAGAACGCAACTAGGAGTGCTAGTGCAGAGGATTTCACAGAAGCAATGAAGGAACTTCACAGCCAGGTGAATGAGCGATTGCAGAACTCGAGCCAAGATTATAAGCGAATAACAGATCAACACAGGCGACAAATTTAGTTCGAAGTTGGTTATTTTATCCTTGCACACTTGAGAAAGGAAAGGTTCCCAAGGGGGACATATAATAAATTGAAAATGAAGAAAATTGGACCGTGTCAGATCATAAAGAAATTTGGGGCAAATGATTATGAGATTGAATTACCCGATGGGATCTGAATTTCTCTTATATTCAACATATCAGATTTGTACCCATATAAATATGGAGAAGAAGGTAATGAACATATAGAGGTGTAGTGGGCTAAACATATGTCAGTTGCAGAGAAACCACAAATGGAAAGCATACTGGACAAAAGAGTTAGTAAGAGGACCATGCAAAAGGAATATTTTGAATACTTGGTCAAGTGGAAGGGACATCCAGTTGAATATGCCAGCTAGGAAAATGAAGTAGAGATCCAAAAGCATGGGCAAACCATGCAAGAGCTCATGGACAGAAGCCCATGAAAATTTTTCAAGCGAGGGAGTATGATGCAGGAGCATCGCCAACAACAAGCAAGCGTGGAGGCGGAAGATAGCTGGGACAAGCGCTGGCACATTTTGGCACATGATGAAATTCGATTGAAATATTTTGAAGATGATGCGCCAAACTTAAATGAGTAGTTAAGAAGGGGCATACTTCTTGATTGTAAAAGGACCTTGAGTTATCCTCTCTCGTCTGTAGTAGGTAGAGGCATTTATGCATAATTAATGTAAGTAGGTAGCTTTGAATTCCAGATTAGACAGTTTTAGGAGCAGAGGGAAAACCGACTATAGACACCCTCATCTTGTATCATTATAACATTAACATAATCAATCAGGCATAGAGCATAGAGGAGAAGATATACATTCAGCTATTGAGAGAGTAGAGAGTTGTATTTGAAAACACCCATGTACTGAAGTCCTGAATTAATACATGAAGATTTTGATTCAGACTTATGGTGTCGTGATATTCTCTGTGTATGCATGTTGAATGCTATGCTCATAGCTATTTTATTCTTTCTGTTATGCATTTGTTGTTACGCTATGTATGAATGATTTCTTGTTGAATGTTTGAAATTTGAGAGAGAGAGAGTAAGGAATGAGTTTCAATTGGTTCTCAACCTGAGTGAGTAAAATTCCTGCAAGGAGTGCAGCGAAATTGTCCGCAAGGTGTGCATTGACAAAAGTCATAGTTCATCTCTGAAAGCTCAGGAGGGATAACATTGTTCTCATTCTCACAGCAGTGCAAGTTAAGCACAGGATTCATGCAAAGTGTGCGCAAGTCGAGTAGAGTCTCAGAGTTTACAACCTGAGGGAATTGTTGAAAGACTACTGTTGCAAGAAGTTGCACAAAGTCAACCAGTTCAAATACTTAAGTGTATTTGAAGAATTTCCACAAGGAGTGCGCAGAGGAGTTACCCGTAGAGTACTTGAGGATTTTTCAGGCAAGCACAGGAGGGATAGAGTCTTTGAAGTTGTTGAAGAAAATCTCAAGAGGGCTAATGCCTTGAAGTGTTGGAAGGAGGCATAGAAAAGTTGTTCTGTAGGTGGACAAGTCCGTGAAGGAATACCTCGTTCATCTCGTAGGAGTTGTCAAGGAGGAATTGGATGGTCAGAATTCTCCATGGAGAATTCGAGAAATTCCGAGAGTTGTCAAATCTTGCAAAGGAGCAGGGAAGTTACGGTAAGTATTCTTCAAGTGCAAGCTCAGGAAAAATCAGACCATAGGATCCAAGTTGACAGGAGTCATTGGATCACTCGTGAATTCTCACTTCGGGGATTCCTGACTTGAAGGACCGAAAACCTTGCACCAAGATTTGCGAAGTCATGAAGTGTTGAATTTGGGCACGAGAGACACGTGGCAGAACCACAAGGTGGATCTGAGTGGTAGATAGGTGGACACGCGTCACCAGGAGAAAAGGATTCAACACTCTGTTGACTTCTCACGTCTTAGGGATTCCTGAGATAAGAGCACGGGAACTTGATGCTACAAATCGCGAAGTGGTGAGTTGCAAGAAGTGCGAAGGGAAGGTCAACCCTCACTGAATTTCAAGTCTCGAAGGTTCACACGTGAAGAGCACAGAGGCTCAACCCTTCGAATGGCGAAGTCGCAACAAGAGATAATGCTTAGTCTAGCCGGTGGTCACGCGCGGCAGTGCTAACAAGAGAAGGAGCTATACCCGTATCGACATTTCGAGTATCGTGAATTTGTAAAGGAAATTCGAGAGTTTTGGCTCGTGAACTCACGATATTTTGAGTTGCGACAAGCACCTTTGGAATTGGGGCCTTGGTTATAGCGTTATGGTCTCTTGGAGGAGGTGGAGCTCGCGCCTAGTGTTGTTCACACAGGGGAGTTTCCCAAAGGACCTGTGGACTGATAATTTGTGATTCCAGCAGGGAATCGAAAGAGTCAATCTGAATTAAGGGCATAAATTAGAATGATCTTGTAGCAGATCTTGACCCGAGGGCCGATAGAGGGTTGGGGGTCTGCGTCACAGAGACAGATATTTCCTGAGGAAACCCATAGAGGATAAAAACCTATTCTTCTTTATATGATAAGTAATCTTTACATTCTTTACATTATCGTACATATGAGCACCAACTCATAATGAGGCTGCAACCTCTATTTTGCAAGTTGCTACTTGCTGAGAGCACCAACTCTCTAGTTTCTCTAGCACCAACTAGAAGGAAGCACCAACTCCCTGTGTTTCTCTAGCACTAACTAGAAGAAAGCACCAACTCCCCAAGTGTTCCAGCACCAACTGGTTGGAAGCACCAACTTTCGATCATACAGGCACCAACCTGTAAAACAGAGAACAATAGTTCTCCCTTGCATCACCCGACCACCTTGGTTTCTCTAGCTGCAATCAGATGGAAGCTACAACTCCCTACGTTCAAGCACCCACTTGAACCACTGAGGACAACCGTCCTCCCTAGCACCTCCCAACCACCCTTAAATATAAATCTTTGTTACTAAAACTTATTACAGTGACTTAAAGTTATTCAATGGCTTACCAGTCTCATCGTTGTTCTGCTACACTACGCTGCTCTGTCTGCATCAGTGTCTTCTGCACACTCCTCTATGCTTTATGTCCTTCTCTATTTATGCACTATATGACATCTCCATTTAATGCACCATTCCTATGTTGTACATCTCTTCTATTACGCTCTCCCTACTTCTTCACTTGTCTGTCCCACTTAACAGCAAAAACACCCCTCTCTTCTTTGTTCTGCATTCTTATAATCTCTATGCTCCTTGTGCATCCCCTATGCTCCTCCCTCCTACATGCTCTTCACCCCGCCAATATTCACCACATCGGGGTATACACTGCCACTCCACAATACCACCGCTTCACTCATATGCGCCACGTTGTTTCTCTCTGTTATGCATCTCCTGCTCATTTTGAGTGCTTTTCCTGATCATCATGGTAACTCTTCAGCTTCTATGGAGGTTTCCCACGCATCCATCATCACTGGGTGTTATATTGAGATTTCTCAGCTTCTCTGGCAGTTGAGACTCTTCATCTTCTCTGTCATAGATGAGCTCATCCTCTGGCAGAAACCATCAGTTATTTCTAGCAGTCACACTCTAAAGTGCAATAGTAGCCCTCCGATCTTATTCAAATTCAGCTGCACCATTGGATTGACTTCATAGACTCTTGCATTCATTTTTCCATTCCACACTTCGACATTTTGGAGATTTTGTGATGAGCCTTCTTGACTCTCCATGTCACGAGCTCCAATATATAGCTTGGCTTCTATAACTTTTCTCTCCAGCTCTCGACCATGTGACCACGAGAGGTGATCGAGCGCTTATCCATAAAGCACTTTCACAATTTCGCATTTCGACACTTCGGAATTCCTGTGGTAATGAGTTCTTGATGCTCCATGTCCCAGTATCATAAGCTCTGAAATGGAGCTTGGTTGCACTAGCTCCTATCATTTCAGCATTTCGTATTTCGGCCTTTCATGATTTTTCATGTCATGAAATCCTGTTGCGAGGCACCCAGTCCATGTCACAATTTCACCTTTTAGGATTTCACAATATCACAATTCTTTTGATGAGATATCTTGATGCTCCATGTCGCGATCCCCGAAACTCTGAAATGGAGCTTGCCAATTCGAGCTCTTCTCTACAACTCTTCGATCTCCATATCAATGGTCCACGATCCATGGTGATCGAACGACTATCCTCTACCCCAGAACTTTAGCCTTAGGGAATTTGGGGGAGTGGTGAAGCTAAGACTCCCATAGTGAGGTCACTCTTGCGTCACTTGATGATGTGTTGTGACCCGAGTGGCTGCCACTTGTCACTCAGAATTGTGATTTCCAGTGGCCTGAAATGCCAAATCAACTTGACACTTATCGTTGTCCGATCATGCCACGTGTCAACATTGATGTAGTCTTCCACCTATCCTTTCTGATGTGGTCTGCCACATTCACCTCCTATATATGATGGCCTAGATCACTTCGTGATTTCGCATATTGTGATTTCGGCATTCCTGTTGTGAATTTTCTCGACACCTCCAAGTCCCGGTCTGCGAAACTCCGAAGTGGAGTCAGATCACTTTTCGGATTTTTGCACTTCACAACTTCAGGATTCCTGTCGTGAGAGTTCTTGACATCTCCAAATCTCGGTCTGCGAAATCCCGGTATCCGAAACTCTGAAATGGATTCGGACCAACATATTTTGGCGTTTCACATTTCACCGCTTTGGGACTCTTGTGATGAAGAGTCTCGTCACTTGACTCTTCCAACTCCCGGTATCTGGAGCTCTGAAACGAATTCGGATCAATAGTCTAGATCAGACCTTGATCTAAAGGCTAAGATTATTTTGTGATTTCACATTTCGTGACTTCGGGACTCCTGTAGTGAGATTTCTTGATATCTCCAATTCCCGGTATCTGAAATCCCGGTATCTGATACTCCGAAATGGAGTCTGATCAATGCTTTGATCTTGCCTTTTGATCGCTACTGTTCTTCCTTGTCGACCTGTCTGTTGATATTCCTTTCCTGCTTGTTTGTCATCGTTCTTGTTGTTCTTATTGTTGTTCTTTCCATCAATGACAAGCACACTCTTCTTGTAAACATGCCAATATCTCAACATTTCTCATCTATGCTCTCTAGGTGTACGAGGCATTATTCAAGATCATAAGTGTCAGGTAGGAGCTTAATTTCCAGTCTAAGGGAAGGGATATCGCATTCAATAGGAAGGATTGACTCCACACTGTGTACTAACTAAAAAGATGAAAAACTGATGGAAGTATTAACTGAGTTTTGGTATTCCCAAAGCATCAGGTAAAGCATTATATGTCAGTCATATATGTTCTGGCTGAATTTGTTTTGCAAAATGGTATTGAGAGATTTGTTCATAGCCTCTACTTGTCCATTTTCCTGGGGATAGTAAGGGGAAGAATAACCATGTTTAAACCCTTGTTTTGATGATAATTTTTTCATCATTTCATTCTAAAAGTGACTTCCATGATCAGTGACAATCTCCCTTGGGATTTTGAAATGAGATCTAATTTGATTGAACACAAAAAAAATTGTAGTATTACCATTGGATTTAATCGTAGGCATGGCCTCTGCCCATTTATTAAAGTACTCTACGACTACGATAATATGATGATGCCCCCCAGCTGAAGCTAAGTTGTAGTCCAAAATATCCACCCCCCACTTGGTGAAGGGACAAACGATGATGACCAGGTGAAAAGGTGTTGGATGCAAGCACATTTTCTGAGTGAACACCTGGCAAGGGTGATACTTTTTACCTATTGGACACACTATTTAAAAATAGACGGCCAAATATAAGCAGCTCACAATATTTTTTGGGTTGTCGCAAGCCTAGATAGATGACCACCACAATCCCCACTATAACAGTCATTAAGAACTGACTCAACCTCTTCATGAGTCAAGAAATGATGCAAGATATTATCTATGCCTCGGTGATACAAAGTGTCATTGATGATAATGTAGTTTTTATCTTGATACCATATATGTCGTTGATCATCTCTCGATAGATGCTGAGAGAGCTTCAAGGTTTGAAGATATATCAAAATGTCTCCATACTAGTATCCTAAGACGATATTAGTAAAATATGTTCATGTACGAAAGAATCGACACGAATAACATCGTCATCTAGTCTATGGAAGTTCATTATTAACTCAGAAAAAACTAGCGATTTCTTTGATTTCACCAAAGAAAAATCGAGGTCAAAATCTTGCAAAATGACAATCCATTTATTGTACTTTCCCCCTATGATACGCCTAGTAAGGACATATTGAAATGGGTTAACATCAACAACTATGGTAGTTTTGCAAAGCAGTATATAGTGTTGTAATCTTTGAACCACATGTACGGAAAACAAGGTTAGCTTCTCAAAATGAGAGCACCTGTGTTCAAGGATGACTAAGTTTCGACTAAGGTAGTAGATTACATGCTTATGGAGATCATCATCCTCTTGAACTAAAACTATACCAACCGTCCTTTCAGACGTTGTGATATAAAGAAAGTAATCTTTGTTGTAGTCTGGAGACTTCAACAGAGGTGTCGATACCAAGGATTTCTTAAGAGAATCAAAGGATTCCTAGGCTTTCTCATCCCATATAAATGGAGTCTCCTTCTTCAAGAGATGCATGAAACCCTTAGTAATATTGGCATAGTTTACTATAAACCAACATAAGAAGTTAGCTTTCCCCTATAAACCTTGAACGTGATGAATTTTGCACGAGGTAGGAAATCGAAGTATTGCCTCAAGATTTAAAGGATACACCATGATCCCAGTCTCATAAACTAAGAATCCTAAAATACGACCCGACCTAATGCAAAAGATGCACTTAATAGGGTTTCAACGGATACGATAATATAAGCATCTGTCAAAAACTAGTCGAAGGTGGGGAGAGTGAGCAGCAAGTTCATCAAGGTAAGCTTCAACTATATGCTTGAAATTGTTAAATGTGAAGGTCATGGCTCATTGGAAGGTTTCTCTGGTGTTTTTAAGGCCGAAAGGCATTTTTCGGTATGCAAAATTACCCCAAGGACAAATAAATTACGTCTTATGTTGATCCTCGGTTTTGATCTGAATTTGATTGTATCCTAAAAATCCATCCATAAAATAAAAACCTCGCTTCCCACACACTCATAGAGAATATGATCAATGAAATTTGTCGGGAAGTTGTATTTAGGACAGGCCTTATTCAGGTCTCAAAAATCCATACACACACTGATGGTTCCTTGTTTCTTATTCATGGGAACGGGATTTGATACCCATTCAATCAATGGAATCAGGTAGATAAAACTAGCATTAAGAAGTTTCTCCACCTTTTCCTTAATAGAAGGGGCCTTTCTAGGATTAACAGGTCTAAGTCATTACCCAACATGTTTATCATTCAGGTAGGTTTTGATCTCATGTTTTACAATACGAGGGTTGATTCCTAGAATATATTCATATGACCAAGTTAATACATCACATAATTATTTTAAGAGATCGATGTAGATCTTAATTTCTTCAGGTGAACAAACTACACCGATATATGCATTTTCAATTTTACCAGGAATGCGAGAGATGTCGATCGTGATGGTAGGATAAATACTCTCCATGTTTACTTAAACACAAATGCAATGTGTATCTAGTGGAACCATGGTGTGACCGACTATATCACTCAAGGTAGATCTAAAATCATCTTGTTTGATCCTAACAAGATCTGGGAGGAAGTAAGCGTGATGATTCATATCATCCCATGGCCTATCAGGACCATTAATGGCCACTAAGATCGCTTCATCTGAAGGTAAAGTATCATCGAGGCAATCATGTGAGAAATATGATGAAGTGGCCCATACAGGCTTGAGAACAAGATCCTCCTTGTCCGTCTCCGAGGAGACAAGATTTGGGTTAGCAAAAGAGTCAAGAATAACCTGATACACTATATATATCGTTGATAGTGGAATTTCCATTCCAATATGATAATAACCTTCATAAGGCATGGTCGGGGAAGGTAGGGTATAAGGATCATTGAAATATGAAGTGTGAAAAGTAACAAACCTCATTGATGAAGAAGACCTACTGGACATGGCATAGATATGATAGATTGGTGCCACAAAATCAAAGGTACCCATAAGGGAGGAATACATTCCAACACCAATATCCTCAGCTGTCAACTAAAAATTATCGATCACAGGGATCAAAGGAACAACAGATGCATTGGTACTAGCATCCATAAAGGATAATTGATCAATCATCACTATTTTCCCTTCATGAGGAAAACATAAAGTACGAAAAATAGAAGATACGACTCCAGTCATAGCATAATTCCAGTTATGCCCTAGCAATAATTTATAGTCAAGGGGTGCATCAACCACCTTGACATCCACCTCCATTGTCTTTCCACCTAACTGGACCGGAAAGGTAGGAACAATATTCTGAGGACGGAAAGAATGACCATCAAATGTCATCAACATAGTTAGAGATTGAGAGAGGGTTGGAGAAACAATGGATTTCCAACAGATTAGGGACATCATGCATGTTGCAGCGTCTTCATCAATAACAATATGTTTAATGATATACTTTGAGTAATCCACATGGATTTGAAAGGCCACATGGTAAGGAAATAAAGGCTTCACATCCGTGTCGTCAAACTTGATAACCTTAGAGCCACACAGGTCTAGAGATCCTAACAAATATAACAAGTCATTCCTATGTGAAGGAAACATCTGGAGTACCTCCAAAGACGACATTGCACAAGGGGTTTGACGTAGATCTTCGACAATAGAGTAGTTTTGGGAAACTCTAGAATTAGGGTTGTGGGTAGAGTGTTTTAGTACTCCTTTCATAATACGAGGTGGAGGCTCTGGATTTTCGATCCGAAAAGGAGTTTTCATAGGAGGGGAACACTCTTGACCTGGGAAATCCTATGAATAACTGTAATCGCGAGACTAAGTGAGTACATTAATCTGAGACTTAACCATATTTATTCATAGATGGTCACCTTCATGTGACGGTGGCTTTTGATTCCCACTCCTCACATTTCTGACATTAGAGGAGCTCGAGGCCATGTGTTGATTATGTGAAAAAGTATTAGTCAGTACAACAAGCGGTTTAGATAAGAGCCTCACAAATTCCTTGAGTTTTGGGTACAAGTTGGTAAGGTGATCATCGATACAAATCTTTCAAGGAAACTTAACTTTCCACTTCTCTTTCTTTCCATCACTAACATTATTGTTCGATATATCATTGTTAATGTTTTCCTTGGGTTTATTATCTGTTAGAAAAATAGGACCGTGGAGCAATAAAATAAAACAAATGTGGAAACAAAACATAGAAGATACACAATACAATAGAGACACAGATTTACTTGGTTCACCAAGTGTGGGCTACGTCCACCAGATAAATTGTCAGGTCCTTCCTTTATTATTATCTAGCAAATGAAGGGATACAACCTACAACAAAACCCATTGTAACTTCCTCTTCTTTCTCTCACAATCTCCTCTCTCAGAATACAATACTCGCCATAATGCATAGCCACAATACATTTCCCTCATAACAGAGGGTTTCCTTCTAGGGAAAAAAACCCTAACATAATTTCTATCGTTAGATTTGTGAACTTATAATGAACGGTCTAGATTTACAATGAAATTACAATATACATTTACAAGGCAATTTTTCCTTCGGGGGATTTGCCCCTGGACCCTGCAGAGGGGGTACCCCCCTCTGCACTCCCCCACATGGAAGATTGTACATACTTCTGGGGTGAAAATTCTTCATGGGGTATAAACATGATTGAAAGAAAGGACCTATGAATCAGGAATATAATCAGGCTCCACAACCAACAATCTCCCACTTGGATACTGATCTCAACAACTCCACCACTGTTGTATATGCTGGACTCTGAACCTTCTTGGACCTGGAAAATTTCTCATCTTCATCTTCATTATTGAAGACCAACTGAAACTGAGAAGGAACTCAGTTCTCTCTGGTTACTCCCTTTGTTAACATGTTTGCAGGATTCTGGCTAGTGTGCATCTTTTCCAACTTCAAATCTCCATCTTCCAAGGCAGATCGTATGAAGTGGTACCTCAACTATATATGCTTAGTCTTTGAATGGAAGGATAAGTTCTTTGCAAGATGAATTTCACTCTCACTGTCACAGTACAACACGTTATTCTCCTGCTTATTTCCCAATTCCTCCATAAAACTTTGTAACCAAATCATCTCTTTACTAGCCTCTGTAGTAGCAACATACTCTACCTCTGTTGTTGAAAGTGCAACAACCTTTTTCAGTTTCAAAATCCAACTTACTATTGTTTCACCTATAGTAAAAACATACCCTGTGGTGCTCCTCCTTCTGTCTTTATCACTTGCCATATATGAATCAACATATCCCTGTAGAAACGTGTCTAAACCTCCAAAACATAATGCATGAGTAGCAGTACCTCTCAAATACCTGAGAATCCACTTTACTACCTCCCAATGTTCTTTACCTGGATTGTTCATCTACCTGCTCACAACTCCCACTACATGTGAAATATCTAGTCTTGTGCAAACCATTGCATACATCAAGTTGCCAACTACTGATGAATAAGGGACCCTGGACATGTATTCTATCTCCTCCTGTGTCTTGGGACACATTTCCTTAGTTAATTTGAAATGGTTGGCCAAAGGTGTACTAAT
>SNQJ01S0012467.1:127393-140326 GCA_010110895.2 Picea sitchensis
AAGAGCCATCTAAAAATTCAACCAAAGAAAGGTTTCCTATCACTCTGCAGACACTAAACAGTTATGACAGAGACCCAAGAAGACTCAACAACTATCAAAACTCACCCAACAAACACCAAACTCAGTAATCAAGAAAACAATAGTGATGTACGCAATTGTTTAAGAAAACATTGTGTATGTACATGACCTATAGAATGACACCTCATGTATGTATGCATCTGTCAAGGGAAAAACCGTGTATATCTATCAAAACACTGTCAGGTTAAGGANATATATAGATATAGATATAGATATATACTATTTTCAATAGAAAGAATTAAAATGAAAGGACTAAATAATATCTTGATATATAGACCTATTGTAATAAAAAAGAGACAAACCAAGCAGGATATCAAGAAGCAAACACTCAACCAAATATGCAAGGACAACCAATGAAAAAGATGATGAGAAATAAGAGCCATCTAAAAATTCAACCAAAGAAAGGTTTCCTATCACTCTGCAGACACTAAACAGTTATGACAGAGACCCAAGAAGACTCAACAACTATCAAAACTCACCCAACAAACACCAAACTCAGCAATCAAGAAAACAATAGTGATGTACGCAATTGTTTAAGAAAACATTGTGTATGTACATGACCTATAGAATGACACCTCATGTATGTATGCATCTGTCAAGGGAAAAACCGTGTATATCTATCAAAACACTGTCAGGTTAAGGATAAGGCCAAGAAACTTAGATTCAAAACGAAAATAGGTTTTCAAGCAATCATACGACAAGGAAACTCAATCTAATCGAGAGAAATCAAAAGAGAAAAGCACTCCAAACCCCAAAATAGATTATGTAATCCCCAATATGGTCGCCAATTTTCTTATGAGGAAAATCACTCCATGGCATGGGGTAAACCACAACAGACAGAATGACTACAGAAATTGACTACAATCCCTAGTATGCTATATAAATGTAAATTCTAGTGAGACAAGATAAATATCCTACCTCGTTCGGACGTTTGATGAATACCATTGTTGAGCACGCAACTCAAAGCTCTATACCTACAACTTGTCCTCAACAACCAAGATACACAAGCATATGGTGATAATATATAAGGTTAGCACATACAATAGAATAATCCATTAACATTCATAAAAAATACTCCCATGGAATAATAATTCAAATATTTTCAATACATCAATTGGATGAGAAAGGAGTATTTCTATTAAAATATGTTAAACAAAAGTGTATGAGTGACAAATTTCTATGTCGGCACATCTCGGAACTGAGAAACTAAGTCCCTTCCAGATGGGCCTCCACCAATGGAAAGCTCATATAATAGAGACAATGAGTTTCTTCATCAAATAGGGAAGATCTTGGGGGTTGAACAATGTGTTCAAACTTTAAAGGACAAAGGGATGCAAACTCAATATGAAGTGAATAATTTCTCTAGAGTAACTTTGCTCTCAAAAGTTGAATTCTTCTCTTCTTCCACAGCTTGGATATGGCCCATTTTATAGCCTTCAAATGGAATTGAAGGAATGAGTCGGAACATTTCCAGTATATGGAAGGTCACGGGTCATGGATCTTGTGGCATGACATGGAAACCCAACACAATTTTTAATTTTCGGCACAAATCTCGATGTACGTAGGCTGTAATGGTGCAACCTATGTATACACATGTTGTATAATTGATAGGGTGCGTATAAGTGGAAAAATATGATTTTTAGCTCTAGGAAGTGCAAAAGGGGACTTTAAGTTTGCATAGGGAAATGGAAAATTCCTTCTAAGCAAGTTGCATGGGGTGAGGAAAATATTTCTATAATAGGTGAAAGGCACTCCGTTGCACTTCATTGTTGATAGCGGTAGCCAAAAGAAACTCATCTCAATAGAGGTAGTAAAGTGTCTAGCCCTGCCAAAAATGTCACACCTACATCCCTACACTATCAGATGGCTCCATCAAGGAAGATATCTTCACGTCAGCCAACAGTGTCACATGCCGTATATCATCAAGCCATTCAAAGATGGCATATTGTGTGATGTTGCTCCCCTTGAAGTTTGTGATGTTATTTTGGGCCAACCTTATTTATGGAAATACCATGTTGTATATGAGCCTAGGCCTCACAGTGTTATTATTACTTTGAACAAGAAATTGTACAGGATACCCAAGGTAGTCCCACTAAATGATATTTCCTTGATCTTTTCCAAGCAATGCAAAAAGCTCATTTCTCGAAACGGGAAGTTTGTCTTCTTCATGATTCACTCTTAGAGTGAGCGAAAAATTGTAGCCACGTCCATGACCTCTGTGGTCGATCTCTCCACGTAGAAAAATCAAGTCGATAAGGTCATGAAACAATATAAATACATATTTTCATCCCCTATTGGGGTACCTCTGCACTGTTAGGTCAAGCATCCCATCAATATCACTCCCAATGCACCGCTACCCAATGGGCCAATATATTGTCACTCTCTGCTAGAAAATGAGGAGATTAAGAATCAGATCCAAGAACTGCTCCACAAGGGGCACATCTGACCCAACTCATTATGTTGTGGAATTCCAATCATGTTGGTGTAGAATAAAGACGAGACATGATGACTCTGCATTGATTATCATGCCCTAAATAAAATCACAGTCAGGAACCCATACCTAAATCCCCAAATCAACTATCTCCTTGATGAGCTTAAGGGGGGGGAAATAAATTAGTAATATTGATCTAAATTTTGGTTTCCATTAGGTCCCAATAGAATAGACAGATGTATGGAAATCTTCCTTCAAGTCAAAAGAAGGTCTTTTTGAATGGTTGGTCATGCCCTTTGGTTTGAAAAATGCACCAAACAATTTCATGGGGATGATGGAAGATATATTGTGTCCTTTCATTAATTATTTTGTGATGGCATATCGGGATGACATCCTCATCTACAACAAGACTTGGGTAGAACACTTGCAGCATATTCAGTAGGTTTTGCACACTCTACGACAACACAAGCTATATTCCAACTTGAAAAAATGCTCCTTCGGCATGGACAAGGTCCAGTCTAGGATACATTTTTTATGTGCATGGTGTGCATGTTGATCCATCCAATATCCAAGTCATCCATGACTAGACAACCCCAACCATGCTCATTGCGCTTCGAAGCTTCTTAAGCCTTGCCAATTTCTATCGCAGGTTCATGTTGGGATTCTCCCATATCAAATGGGCCCTCAACCAAATAACCAGGGGTGGTGGAAAGGAAATATTTGTGTGGGACTTGTCCCAACAGAAAGGATTTGATGATCTAAAGAATTTATTTTGTTCAACCCCATTTATTTCATTACTTGGCCTGCAACAACCCTTTGAGATCGAGACATATGCTTCATACTATGTTGTGGGCATAGTAATCACTCTATCATACATATCCTTACTTCACCAACACCTACCAAATCTTGGGCGCAAACACAGTTGTCACTAATGTCCATCTTCAGGATGGGGTGTTGTGTCATTTGGTCCATATATGCGTTCCCTCAAGCGAGTGAGCGAAGATGATTTGGGAGGCCCACTAAATTTGGGTGGTGGGACACTTCGACATGGAAAATATAGTGGAAGTGCTACAACAACATTTATACTGGTTGAAACTATGACAAGATGTCAACAAGTATATTTGGTCCTACACTACTTGCGCTATTTCCAAACCGGCCACTAAGAAACAAGGCCTGCACACTCCTCTGCCTACTTCTGATAGGCCCTAGGAATACATATCAATGGACTATATGTCGGGCCTTCCATCCACCAAGTGGGGAAATGACTGTGTTTTTGTGGTTGTTGATCACTTTTCCAAGATGGTGATTCTGGGTACCTGCAAGAAGAGCATCACAGTGGAGGCCACTACCAAGCTCTTATTTGAGCGAGTGTGGGTACACTTTGGGATCCCACAAACCATTATCTCATATTGGGATAATTGGTTCCTTTTCACATTCTGGTCGAGCCTCTGTTCATTTTTGGGCACCAAGCTCAACAGGTCCACCTCCTTCCACCCCCAGATGGATGGCCAAACTAAGGTTGTCTACCGAAGGATCATGCACATCTTGCGCATGTACAATTCCAAGCACCCCTACACCTGGGATGAGATTCTTCCCTATGTTCATCACAACTACAACAAATCCATACATAGTTCAACCATCCACAACCCCTTTTATGTGGGGTTTGGATTTCAGCCATTGGGTCCCATGGATGTTACACTACCCCTTGCGGCCACCCAAGTATACTCTTCACATGCTCCAACTGGAGCTGACAAAGCCACCCAGTTCATTGAGCGGATGCAGCACATCCGCCAACAATTTTAAGATATTTTACAGAATTTCAATTCCAAGTACAAGCAACGTCATGATCAACATCGGGTGCCACACTAGTTTTAGGTGGGAGACAAAGTTCGGTTGCACTTGCCAAAAGAATTCCTTACAGGTCCTCATCGAAAGATTCATCCACTCCATTATGGACCTTACACCATCACCAAGGTTGTGGGTAACAATGATTTTGAGCTCAACCTTCCTCCCTTCCTTGGCTTGCACCTAGTGTTCAATGTGGACCTCCCTCGGCCTTATTTTCCACCATTATTGGACACCTCAGAGATAGGAGAACAATTGACTCCAACTGAACTCAACCCTAACTGAATGGAACATGCATACATTTATCATATCATGTATAGATAGGTCAAGGGAACTCTCCAGTATAGGATCCATCTTTATCGAGTTGCCAAAGCATGGCAACTCCTGCACTAAGGCAAGTGGCTCACCGAGGGCCAATTTTAGCAAAAAAATTCTCATCTAATGGGGGAACTCAACACAACGGAGACCATTGGTTCCTAAGGGGGGAGTTTTTATCTAGGAGGATCTTGGTGGCCACCCACCTTTTCTAACTAGCTCAAAATTGTTTTTTTGGAACTTACTATTTTTAGCAAGTTTTTGGTTCCTGAACTTCCAGGGCCATTTTGAGGACCTAAACATTGTATTTTCATGATCAGGCACCTTAGTGATAGAAAAAGGCTTTAATCGAGGCCCCTAAATGAATCTCTTCTTCAATACCTTTCCAACAAGCTAACGTGCATTCTAAACAGAGATAGTATGAAAACGTTACGACCCTGGGAAGTTGATGTACTAACTTACACCAACAGAGTCCACATGAGTTTTGGCGCTTCATCTCCTAGGGTGAGGTTTTTGGATCTATAGGGTTTTGGAATTCATGTTTGTTGTAAAAAGGCCTTCAGATCCTCATTGTACTCGTATTCTTTTGAATGAGCATATCTGTCACATCTCTTCTCAGAGATAAAATGCCACCATTCTAGCAAGCTTGTTTTCAATCTACATTTTACAGTTTTCAGCATATTTCTTATTTAATAGAATTCAAGTTTGATTGTATCTCTATTATTTTTCACTATGTCTCTATGTTAATGTTATAAATCTATGGTTTCATTTCATTCGGCTCCTAAATCCATATCATATATATGCATTAAGACAAACAACGTTGGTTTAGTGAAATTTTTCCAGAACTGCACATATTGTGAGATAGTTAATTTTGCTAAAAATTCTAATTCAGGAAAAAACGTGAAAAAAGACAAAGTTGCAGAATTTCATATTGTTTTAGTTTTTTATTGGTGTATCATGTTGAAAATCGGAGAGTTGTTATGAATTCCTTGTATATTTTTTATTATGTCTCATATAAAATTTTCTCTAGTTCATGATATATTTTCTTTTGCAGTTGACAGAAGTTGGCACTTCAATAAAATTGCACCACTGGAGAAAATGCCTAAAAAGGGTGAAAGTGGATTTTTTAGGAAGCCATAACTTTCATCTTAGATATCAAAATGAGGAATTAGTATAGTTGTTGGAAATACGATTTGGAGGAGAATAACACTAAACTGTTATAATTTGGAGAATGGTGATATGTTTCTTCATGAATTGAGAAAAAAAAGGACATGTAGCATTGTTTGACAAAAAAATTATAATATGCATAATTCTAACAAAATGGTTGATTGTACATTTTGTAGAATTAGGGAGTATAACCTTATCAGTTCAATATAAGAATGAATATTAAAGAAATGGAGGAAGGAGAGAGAGCCTTCAATCATAAAAGAATCCAAAGGTCAAAATATCAATCATGTCGGTAATGCAAAGACATAATCAAATGGGCACATGAGCATAGGGGAACAAGAAACCTTGATAGAGACTGTGAGAAGCATGTGAATAGAAGTGAAAAGTTACAAACAAGACAATGAGATATTGATGAGAGAACAAAATCAGATAAATTCTCAAGTGATGAAAATCCTAAATCAGTTGCATAGGCAATAAAGGAATGTATCAGACTCAAAGCAGGAGGAAGAAGGTAGATATCATGAAAGAATAAATAACTTCATAAGAGTTTGTCATTCTAGAGTTATAGAAGAAATCATAGACATCACTTACATCCTTACTCAACAAGAAAATTTTATGCATCTGAAGAATCCATAAGCAGTCCAGAAGTGTCTCATGTTAGACACCAAAGAAGAAGACATGAATGAGACAATTTGCAAGGAGAGTTGAGGAAGATTAAGACACCATCCTTTGATGGTGAAAGAGAAAGGGAAGATGATGTTGAAGCTTGGTTTCTTGGAATCAATAATTACTTTCAGTTGTACAACTACTCATCAAACCTAGAAGCCATAATTCCCACATACCATTTGCATGGAAAAGTTGTTCTGTGGTGGGATCAGTTGGAGAAAGTTGAGCACATTAATGAGATCAAGATCACTTGGAAGAAGTTCAAGTGGTATTTTCATAAGGAGTGCCTTTTAGAGAACTTCTATGAAAATAATATGTAAGAGTTGTTTGAACTAAGGTTGGGAAGCATGACCATGACAAAATATGAGAATAATTTATTGGGATTGATAAAGTATGTAGGAATTATCAAGGATGAAAAAGTGAATATACATAGGTTTTTAAGTAGACTGTCATTCTTTTATACAGAAAATATTTGGTATTATGAGCCTAGGACTTTGACAGAGACCATTAGGAAGGATAAGTACCTATATGAGCAAGGAAAGAGAAGAGAATCCATGCAGAAATCTTGGAAGGATAAGAAGAAGGAAAAATGTGATCAAAGGAGGAAGGGATTCAAACCTCCTTTCAACAGAAATAGCCCTAATAAAAATCAGCAACATCAGTCTGCTAAAGATGAATCCAATAAAGAAGATTCCTTGGGGAAAATAGGAAAACCACCAATCCAATGTTGTGGGTGCAAATAAAATCACCTATACAAGGATTTCCTTCACAGAGGAGATAAAGTGAATTCCATGCACAACATATAAGAGGCTACAACAGTGGAATACATGGGAAGAATATATCCAACCTTAGAATATCGACAAGCAAAGTACCAATCCAATATGATAGAAGTGGAAGGTAATATCATTAATCATATTGTTTCTATTTTAATTGATTCGGGAGAAATTCATTGTTACATTGATCCTAAAATAGTGGATAGATTACATTTGGAGAAAATTAAGCTTGAAAAGTCAAGTTTGGTTCAGCTAGCCACTGGAACCAAAAGAAGGATCAATAAGGCTATCAAAAGTTGTCCAATAAATATGAATGGAGTGAGTGTTAATGTTGATATGAATATAATCCCATTAGGATGTTATGACATCCTAATTGGAATGGATTGGTTGGAAAAGCATCATGTTGTCCTATATTGTTATAACAAGACATTTGCATGCCTTGATGAAGAAGGAAAACAGAGCAATGTGAAAGGAATTCCAAGACCCGTTTCTATAAGGGAGATTTCATCCGTACAACTAAAGAGATGTTTCAAGAAAGGATGCCAATTGTATGCATCTCATGTGGAAGATACAGAAAATAAAAAAGGGCCAAGCCTTGAAGAGTTTCCAATATTGCAAGAGTTTGAAGATGTATTACAAGAAATACTAGGATTTCCAGCAAAGAGGGAGATATATTTCTCTATTGATTTAGTACCAAGAGCTGCCCCGGTATAAAAAAATCCTTACATAATGAGTACACCAAAGTTAAAAGACTTACAAATGCAGTTGGAAGAGTTCTTGAATAAATGGTACTTACGTCCAAGTGTTTCACCTTGGGGAGCACCAATACTCTTTTTCAAAAATAAGGATGGAACATTAAGGTTATGTATAGACTTTAGATAGCTTAATAAATCCACGGTGAATAAAAAATACCCTCTATCCAGAATTGATGACCTCTTTAATCAGCTAAGAGGAGCAAAGATATTTTCAAAGATAGACTTGAGATCTAGATACCATCAGCTAAGAATAAAGGAAGAAGACATCAATAAGAAAACCTTCAGAACCAAGTATGGACATTATGAGTTTCTAGTATTTCCATTTGGACTAACCAATGCACCAATTTTCTTATGTGATTAATGAATGGCATGTTTATGTGATTAATTAAATCTTTGGACTCACCAATGACCAACTGTATTTATGTGATTAATGAATGAAAAAATTTGTGGATGACATACTTATCTATTCTAAGTCCAAGGAAGAGCATGAACATCACTTGAGGTTGGTGTTGCAAGTACTGAGGGAACATCAACTTTATGCCAAGCTTAGTAAGTGTTCTTTTTACCAAGAAAAAATCCATTATTTGGGGCATTCTTCGAAGCAAGTCGAATAAGAAAGAAAGGCTATTTTGGGAAGAAAGGCATGCATGAGGAAAGTGACAGCTGGAAGGAAAAGAAGCATGTGTGCATGCATGGGAGACCTAATGATGCTAGGGTTAGGTTTTTTGTAATACATTGTAATGGTTTTTGAGCCAAAAACGCATATTTATAGATACCTAGGAGGTCTAGGTGGAGGGGGGAGTTCAAGGGTTCTAATTTATAGAGTGTTACTCACGTGAGAGGAAGTAGCTAGTCTATAACACTACTATAATCCAATCCATTTTTATAGGTTGTTGATTTGTAGAGGGTAAGAAGGGTATATATCAAGGGTTAGATCAGACGCTGAGGAGCCTGGTGTGATCTAGTCCACCTCATAATAGATCTCGACCCGACTAAGAAAGAATTGTAAAGTGCGTGGCGCTGTAGTTTTGGAACCACCATAATAAAAGAGCTTGAGAGCCAGATCTTTGTGGATGTAGCCTGGGGGGGGGTGAACCATGGTAAAACCTATGTTTTTTGATTGAATTTTTGTATCTCTTTTATTGTCTATGAGTAGATGTTAGAATGATGTATGAATGAATTAATGGATCTAGTTACATTACATGTATCAATGAGAATGACAGTATAATATTTTAATGTTTGGGTATAATTCATAGTGCACACCTCACAGATCTCCATTTAGTCCTGGACTGCAAGAACTTGAGTATTGCAGTCACCCATTAAGACTATCTCGGGTGAGACTGCCCAGGGCACCCTGTGTGTTGTGTTTCCTTCTGGTTTACCAGGAGGGCCGATAGTTTTAGAGGATTTGTTGGATCCCCAGTAGACCTGAACCTAGGTCAATCATGTTAAAGGTATAACTCAGATAAACAACCAAAAAATGGTTTTGTTTCCGATTGGAACAACATAGGATTGAGTGGATGAGATATGTTGAATATCTATTAAACGAATGTTTGATTTGTTGAAAAACTGTAAGATCTGGGACCAAAGTGTCAAAAAGAATGAAAATATAGGAGGGAATGTTTATACCCTGGAGACCCACGAAAGAGGAAATAGAGAGATGGTTGAAAACAAAGGAGCTAGAGTTTGCATAGCAAGATAATAGACACCCTAGAGTAACACTGCACAAATATCTTGAGAAGTATGTGTTTACTGATATGCATGAAATATTTTTCTTTGATTTTCCACACTTATTGGAGGAGTGTATATTGAGGTTGAAATACAACCATGAAACAAATTGGATCTGACAGTTAGAGTGGACCTCAGTTCAGATGGCGCAATTACAGCTGGTGAATATCAAATTCACCCGTGCAGTAGATTTTTTGTCTTGACAGTATTTTCGTAGGCTTTATAATAGAATTTGTAGTAGATACCATGAAGTCATATAGCACAGTAGGGAAATAGTTTCTACATGGGCCTCGAGGAAGGTATATTAGATTTTTGTATACTTATATTAAAACATTTCTCTATAACAAAGGTGTAATGACAATGGAATCAGACAGCTAAACTTCCCTGTGTGCATGGGGGAAGCACTGACAGAAAAAGGAGAAAGGGAAGGAGAAAGGGATAAAGGAAAGGAGGAATTCTTGGACCCAATCATGATGGATGATGACCAGATCAAGCGGATCATGGCGACAGCTAGAAATACATGCAATGGAGTACCCTACCAATACAAGGTTAACACTAAGAAGAGAGTCATAGTTAGGAGGGAAGGCTTGGAAAGTGATGAAGAGAGGATCTTCGAGATGTGGAGAAGAGTGAGGAAATACTGCATGCAACATATGAAAGGAAGACAAGAGATCCAAGAGCGGGAATAGAAAGCATCAATCCTATCCATATTAATGTCAATGTGGAACCCATAAACCCATGTGCAACCAACACACCAAAAATAACACCACCAATTCGACAACTGAATTTCGGGAGAAGGAAGACAGCAAGAAGTACATCTACACAAGGAACAACAACTGGGGGAGATAGTTCATGAAGAATTAGTCAAGTATCTACACCATGTGGAGGTAGTATTTCAACATTCAGGATGGCAGGACATGATCCCACCATCAGGTTATGATAATTCAAAGGAGAAGCGTCAGAGGACCCGGAGAAGCACCTGTTTATCTGTGAAAAGATCTGGGAAGAAAAACAGATCACAGACGAAGACACTAAACTTACACATCTATCTATCACTCTAAGGGATCGTGTACTAGATTGGTATATGATTTTAGCTACAAACAATCCACCAGGGACAACCAGAATGATCACATATATCAAGAAATTGTTGATAAATGAGTTTCATAAGACAAGTTTAGAGGACCAGTACACGAACGAGATGATAGAAATTAAATAGAAACCATGAGAATCTATATGGGATATTGAATAAAATTTTCAAGCGACTAAAAGGAAAACTAAAATATCTCATGACAAATATGCATCACATGCACCTGTTCGTCAATTCACTATTACCACACTTAAAATATCCACTACTACAAAATACATTTCAGACATAGGCAGAATCTTTGCAGGTAGCCATGCAACTAGAAGAAAACCAATATCAAAAGACAGATCCAGCCATCGAGGAGCTGAAGGAGTATCTAAAGAAATTAACCTTCCATCTAAACCAAAACAAAAGTAAGGACAAACTAGAAGTCATTTGGTCTACCACATGCAAGACAGAAGGACACCATAAGAACGAATTTCCAACATTCGCATAGTACATGGTAGCAGGAATTCCAAATCCATTACCAACAGGAGGACTATGGTGTGAAATATGTAAGAAATTGAACCACGATTCATATCACCACCCAATGATGCAGAAGTACCAGACAGTCCCAAATAATTCATACTACAACTTTTGCAAGTCAGTAGGCCATGATAACAAATACTATAGAAGCATGGAGTTGACGAAAGAGAGGACATCATATGCATATAGGGTGTAGGCAGAAATGATGACCAGGAAAGCCACACCTCATTTTAACTAGGTACCATCCCCATACAACACTGTGCAGGAACAATATAATATTGTGAAACAACCATATAACACAACACAACCACAATACAACGCAGCGCAACCCCACTACAATACTGCGCAGTATAACCAGGATCCTCAGTATAACACATCGTGAGGGAATCGAAATGGATACAGTGGCGAAGGACAAGAAAGAGGAGGCTTTGGAAGAGGTAGAGGACCAGTGGTATGTCACAACTGTCAACAACTAGGACATTATGCAAGATAATTTCCACTTCCACCAGAAACTTGTATGTATTGTCGCGCATCAGATCATGACACGGAAGAATTTCCTACGTTATTAGGGAATATCGAGGAAAAGAGGAATCAAAACAATCAGAATGTTCAATGGATTTTAGTAGAAGCGAGGGATGAAGGAAGAAATATCAACATAGTTACACATGGAGGAGATAAAATAGGAAATGACGCAGTACGAAAAGAGACAATACAACACCAATGGGTGAAGAAGAATGGTTAACCAAGGAAGCATTTTGATGTGCAAAATGAGAAGGAAACATTTAAGCAAGCCAGACAAGAATTTTTGAAGCTTGACATTATGTCAACCTCAACCACGTAGCATAGTAAGGAAGTACCAACATATGGGATGCCTCCATCGTTGGATCATACCAAAGAAATGTAGCCCCTGGGAAAATTAAGTACAATCAAAGTCTTTTTACAATCATGTGTAAAATTACTAAATGATCCATCCTCTGTCAAAGTATTACAAAATATTTTAGAAAGATGTAGCATAGAGATAGAAGGAAAGTTAGAACAAAAAATAGTCAATCACCTACATACAAGGAGAAGAACAAGTAGGGAGTTCAGGATGAATGCCAACATTGGAGATTTCAACATGGGAGATATTATACTGGATCTAGGATCCAAAGTAAATGTATTACCCAAGAAGACATGGCAATGTATGGGATAGCCCACATTAGGATATTCACTCATTCAACTAAAATTGGAAAATAAACATAGATTTCTACCAATTGGGAGACTGAAAGGAGTAACAGTCGACCTAGATGGAGTGCACACTAAAGTTGAATTCAAAGTAATAGAGATAGTGGAAAACACAATGTAAATGTGTTGAACCTGCACAGAATAGATCTATCTAGAAAATACCACACACATTTGCAGAGAGAAATTTAGAAAGAATAAACAAGAGAGAAAGAATGGAAGAATTCTCATTAACCGTATTCCACACTCAAAGAGTGAATAATTTACAATAGATATAGGATACATGAGTAACTAATGAGCCATAGTGGTGGTCTAGATTGATCTGGACACACACCAGCAATTACA